>CM050165.1:321502010-321721323 GCA_027410445.1 Discoglossus pictus
CCATCCAAAATTCCCGGATCAATGTCACGAGCCCCTGGTCCTTCAACAAAGCATTTTTGAAGTGCCAATAGGCGGCTCATGGCGCTGTTGGCGTTAGCTACAATCTTGTAGTCCGTGCTGAGCAGAGAGACCGGTCGCCAGTTCTTAATAAGCCGGAGATCCCCCTTTTTGGGCAGCAGGGCAAGTACTGCCCTGCGACAAGACAGGGGCATCTCCCCGGTCTCCAGGGCTTCCCCAAGGACCAGATGGAAATCAGGTCCCAGAGTCTCCCAGAAAATTTGGAAAAACTCTACAGTCAGTCCGTCCAGTCCTGGAGACTTCTCACAGGACATGGCACGGAGGGCTTCAGAGAGCTCTTGAAAAGATAGTGGTATATCAAGCCGCTCTCTTACACCCTCACTGACTGTGGGGAGCCCCTCCCATAGCACCCTGCAGGCGTCTGGAGAAATGGGATCCGGAGAGTAAAGATCTTTATAAAAGTTCCGGGCTCTATCCCGGATACTCTCCGGATCTGTAAGGGGGGCACCGTCTTCATCTATAAGACAGGTGATGTGCCTACTGTTACCCCCCTTTTTCTCCAGTGAGTAGAAGAGGCGCGAGCCGCGGTCTAGATCTTTGAGAAAACCTAAGCGGCTGCGCACGTATGCCCCCTTGGCCTGGTGTCGTTCCAGGTCACAGAGGACACCCTTCCTCTCTACATACTCGCTCTGCAGGGATTGGTCCCTACAAGTGAACAGCCTCTGCTCCAGATGGAGTACCTCCCCCCGGAGTGACTCCAACTCAGCTTCGCGCTGCCCACTCGCACCCTTGGTATATTCCTGACACAGAAGTCGCAAATGAACCTTGCCCACGTCCCACCACAGTTTTAACGTGGCAAAGTCCCCCTTGCAACCCCTCCAGTCCATCCAAAATTCCCGGATCAATGTCACGAGCCCCTGGTCCTTCAACAAAGCATTTTTGAAGTGCCAATAGGCGGCTCATGGCGCTGTTGGCGTTAGCTACAATCTTGTAGTCCGTGCTGAGCAGAGAGACCGGTCGCCAGTTCTTAATAAGCCGGAGATCCCCCTTTTTGGGCAGCAGGGCAAGTACTGCCCTGCGACAAGACAGGGGCATCTCCCCGGTCTCCAGGGCTTCCCCAAGGACCAGATGGAAATCAGGTCCCAGAGTCTCCCAGAAAATTTGGAAAAACTCTACAGTCAGTCCGTCCAGTCCTGGAGACTTCTCACAGGACATGGCACGGAGGGCTTCAGAGAGCTCTTGAAAAGATAGTGGTATATCAAGCCGCTCTCTTACACCCTCACTGACTGTGGGGAGCCCCTCCCATAGCACCCTGCAGGCGTCTGGAGAAATGGGATCCGGAGAGTAAAGATCTTTATAAAAGTTCCGGGCTCTATCCCGGATACTCTCCGGATCTGTAAGGGGGGCACCGTCTTCATCTATAAGACAGGTGATGTGCCTACTGTTACCCCCCTTTTTCTCCAGTGAGTAGAAGAGGCGCGAGCCGCGGTCTAGATCTTTGAGAAAACCTAAGCGGCTGCGCACGTATGCCCCCTTGGCCTGGTGTCGTTCCAGGTCACAGAGGACACCCTTCCTCTCTACATACTCGCTCTGCAGGGATTGGTCCCTACAAGTGAACAGCCTCTGCTCCAGATGGAGTACCTCCCCCGGAGTGACTCCAACTCAGCTTCGCGCTGCCCACTCGCACCCTTGGTATATTCCTGACACAGAAGTCGCAAATGAACCTTGCCCACGTCCCACCACAGTTTTAACGTGGCAAAGTCCCCCTTGCAACCCCTCCAGTCCATCCAAAATTCCCGGATCAATGTCACGAGCCCCTGGTCCTTCAACAAAGCATTGTTGAAGTGCCAATAGGCGGCTCGTGGCGCTGTTGGCGTTAGCGCCACTGTCACAGACACACAGTTGTGGTCTGTGAACGGAGCCAGCCTAATGGCACAAGAACCGACTCGTGACATATAGTGACTAGATATATATAGTCTGTCGATCCGGGAGTGGGACACCAGACCGGCTCTCACCCTGACGTAGGTGAAACCGTCTGATGCCCCTGGGTTCTGCTCTCGCCAGATGTCCTCCAGGGAGAAGCGGGCGATGATCTCCCGCAGGGCTGACGCAGAAGGCAGGTACGGCTCTGGACTATTCCGGTCCAGAGCGTCGAGGGTGCAGTTGAAATCACCCCCGAGTACCAAACACTCATCTGCGTCAACCGTCTCCAAAAACTGGGACAGTCTGGCGAGGAACCTCACTCTCTCGGGCCCTCCAGCAGGGGCATATATATTAACTAGGTTAATGATGCTACCCTGCTCTCGGACCCGGAGGTGGATTAGACGGCCTGGGATAACAGCTTTCACAAGCAGCAGCTCTGGCTGAAAAGACTCTGAGAACAGGGTCACCACTCCACATGACGCCGATGTGAAGTGGCTGAAGAAGACCCTGCCTCTCCACTCCAGTTGCCACGAGGCCTCAGCCTCTGGAGTGGTGTGAGTTTCCTGCAGGAAGCTCACAGAGTACCCTCCCTGATATAAATAGGAGAGTACCTGGAACCTGCGGAAATTGTGTCTTGACAGCCATTGGTATTTAGCGTGCTGATGTGCAAAGCCATTACTGCGTGTCAGGAATTGTGCGTTCCTCAGACCCTTGAGACTGCTGATAGGACACACACATTTTATAGAATTTCCGGACGCGGAGATGCTCCGCAGTCCCAGAATTCTTGGCCCTAGTGCTGACCACTAGATATTGCTGGAGAGAGTGGAGAATAAACGACATATTCTTCCACCTCTCCAAGGCCAGCCGCACCTTCCTTTTCTTTTGTCCATGAAGGGTGCTCTCAAGGAATAGATCTATTTCCTTGACAGGGATAACCCACCCAGAATCTGATGTTCCTTCTAGTGGGTCACCCCTGGGCTCCTCTTGGCTGAGGGCTTTTACTCCATCCTCCCCGGCTGGAGTCAGTTTCCTCAGCTTTATTCTCAGGGACCCCCTCTTAGATGATACAGAAGGAATCCCTTTAGCACCCTTCAAGGTAAATAATGGACCCTTGGATTGCTGCTGCACCCCTGTAGCTTCAGGAGTGCATTCAGGGGTAGCTGGCTGGACAGCAGTGGCTGGCATGGCTTCCTTAATGGAAGCCTTGGAGGCTTTATATGCCTCCTCTGCCAGTTCCACCGCTGCTTGCTCAGCTTGGATGGCAACGATGTTAGGGTCAGTGGACGGCTGAGGATGGTAGACAGGCTCTCCCATGATGTTAACAGGAAAACCTGTTTTATCACCCTCCCCCATTTCCACTTCCCCTTGTGCCACATCCCCCCAAAAGACAAATCCATGGGGTCCTGAATGGGGGTCATGCCTATATTCCCCCCCTCCAGTAGTGACTCGGCCTGGGGCTCTAACAAAGCCCGAGGTACGTCACTAGAGAGTGACACTGGAGGAGGAGACTGACTGGTGCCCTTGAAGCTCAGCACCTCAGGGACACTGACTACCCATTCAGCAGGGGCTTTGTTGGGACCCCCCTCAAAGGCCAGAGGCAGAACCTGATCTTTCTTGTCTACCCCTGCCTCACTTGGGAGACCCTCTTGCCCCTGCTTTTCCTCCAGACCCTTTTCCACATTAACCCCTATAGGGTCTGGAGAGAGAGATGTGTGGTCTGGCACCGGCTGGCTGAGCTTAATAACCGGGCCAGACAATGTCACCGGATGAGGAGGAGATGTTTTGTTCCTCTTCTTGCTTTTAGAGGGAGGTGCTCCACTATAGAGCACTTCCCACTTATCAGCAACCTCCCTGTTGGTTTTATGCTTCCTCTTCCTGGGGACGTCACTCCTGGAAGAGGAGCTGCCACTAGCTGCCTCCCCTGCAGAGGGCTTATTATCCCTCTGCTTACACTGTGCCCCCACACTAACTGATGTAATTATGGTGGGGGCAGATTGAGACTTGGGAGATGCAGCTGTGACACTGGGAGGACCGGTGACATTCTTCCCCTTTTTCCCCGTGTCTGCAGTCTTGCTGGAAACCACAGACACAGATGGCTTTTTTGGGGAAGAAGGGGGTTTGGAGGCCGTGGTGGTGGCTTGAGGAACGGCCTCCTTGCCTGAGCTCTGTGGGGGGGCTATGACCCTTGAGGTCCCCGCTGTTATGGGCTCAGCGGGGATGGGTGCTGTACTGACGGAGGTGCCATTTGCTGGGGCTGGGGCATGATGCTTTTCATTAGGACAATTCCTACGTGTATGCCCCAACCCCTTGCAATGATAGCACTGCACCTCCGTAGTGCTGTAAAAAATCCTGTAGAGCACCCCCTCAAATGGAACCCCAAAAGACCCCTCAATGTTTTCTGCGCCCTGAGGCAGGCACATTTGTACCTGCCTCTTGAAAGAGAGCACATGACGAAGTGCTCTCTCTCTCTGCACCCCAGGGGAATTTTAATAAATGGTGTTTTTACTTCCCCTAGGGTTAGCAGGTGGGGGCGCAGGAGGGAGTCTGGTAGGAAGGGGGGCACATTAGAGAGTGGTACTTTTGTAGACCCCAGACATCTGACATTTAACCCCATGCTTCCTAGTGATCTGCCCCTCAGCCCCAGCGGTGGTATTACTGGGGCCAGCAGAAACCACCTGTGACCAGGTATTAGCCACAGGGGTAGGTCTGCTGGCAGAACCACCAGGAGCTGGGGCTGCCTTATCTGCCTGGGGCCTATGCTGTGCAGTGCTGCAGCTAGGATTTTCAGGGGCCATTATTCCCCCTTTTGACCCCTGAGGCTTCTTAGTGGTCTTATCCCTCATGTTTAGACCCTTTTTTTTTTTAGTTTATTTGTTTTATTTATTTTTATTTTTTGTTTTATGATTTTTTACTGTTTTCTTTTTTTTTAAATATAAAAGTGGGAAAAAGAAACAAAAAGACAAAACTAAGGGAGACAAAACTAAGGGAGAGAGAGAGGTGATGCTTGGCAATGGAAGGGTTAATGGTCTGTTGCAAGGTGACTAATTGCAACAACACAGAGAACACAGAGGCTTTTTAACCTCTCTGTGTCTCTGTGTCAGATGTTAAAAAAAAGCCTTAACAACAAAAAATCTAATTGTTTTCCCCCCCACTGCCTACAAAGATGTTACTTGTCTTCTCTCCCCCAAAACATAAAACCCAACACCAAACAAACAAAACTTCAACAAAACCTAATAAACTTTTTAAAAGAAAAAAAGTCAAAGTAACAAAGCTCCAGGAGTGAAGGTGTAGTGCTAAGGGAGGGGTGTGGCAAAGTATCCAGGAGACAGCTCACTCTCCTGGGATAGAGAGTTGAGCCTGACCCCCAGAAAACTAAAACTTAAATTAAACTAAGAAAAAAAAAAACACAAAAACTCCCAAAAATTAACAACACCGTGCACAAAGTGCTTATTAACAAAAAGGTGTTAAAATAAAACGTGTATTTGAGGGACTAAGACCCTAAAAAGCCTTTTGTTTGGAGCTCAAGCATGCACACAACATGCTCTCTGAGCACTGGGCACAGTATCAGTTGTGAGCCTGAAAAACACACAGAATAGCGGTCAGGGAAATGAACTTAGATTTAACAAAATACAATTTTGTTTTTTTTTAAGGTAGACTGCTGGTACACCACCTGATTGGATTGGTTGCACTGGGCACAGTATCAGTTGTGAGCCTGACACACACACTGGCTAGTAGGCAGGCAAATGAACTTAGATTAGAGAAAATAAAAGTTTTGTTTTTTAAAAGTAGACTGCTGGTACACCACCAGATTGGATTGATTGCACTGGGCACAGTATCAGTTGTGAGCCTGAGAAACACACAGAATAGCGGTCAGGCAAATAAACTTAGATTTAACAAAATACAATTTTGGGTTTTTTAAATGTACACTGCTGGTACACCACCTGATTGGATTGGTTGCACTGGGCACAGTATCAGTTGTGAGCCTGACACACACACTGGCTAGTAGGCAGGCAAATGAACTTAGATTAGACAAAATAAAAGACTTGGTTTTTAAAAGTAGACTGCTGGTAAACCACCAGATTGGATTGATTGCACTGGGCACAGTATCATTTGTGAGCCTGAGAAACACACAGAATAGCGGTCAGGGAAATGAACTTAGATTTAACAAAATACAATTTGTTTTTTTTTAAAATGTACACTGCTGGTACACCACCTGATTGAATTGGTTGCACTGGGCACAGTATCAGTTGTGAGCCTGACACACACACTGGCTAGTAGGCAGTCAAATGGACTTAGATTAAACAAAATAAAAGTCTTGGTTTTTAAAAGTAGACTGCTGGTACACCACCAGATTGGATTGATTGCACTGGGCACAGTATCAGTTGTGAGCCTGAAAAACACACAGAATAGCGGTCAGGGAAATGAACTTAGATTTAACAAAATACAATTTTGTTTTTTTAAAGGTAGACTGCTGGTACACCACCTGATTGGATTGGTTGCACTGGGCACAGTATCAGTTGTGAGCCTGACACACACACTGGCTAGTAGGCAGGCAAATGGACTTAGATTAGACAAAATAAAAGTCTTGGTTTTTAAAAGTAGACTGCTGGTACACCACCAGATTGGATTGATTGCACTGGGCACAGTATCAGTTGTGAGCCTGAAAAACACACAGAATAGCAGTCAGGGAAATGAACTTAGATTTAACAAAATACAATTTTGTTTTTTTTAAAGGTAGACTGCTGGTACACCACCTGATTGGATTGGTTGCACTGGGCACAGTATCAGTTGTGAGCCTGACACACACACTGGCTAGTAGGCAGGCAAATGTATTTAGATTTAACAAAATACAATTTTTGGTTTTTTAAATGTACACTGCTGGTACATCACCTGATTGGATTGGTTGCACTGGGCACAGTATCAGTTGTGAGCTTGAGACACGCACAGACTAGCTGTTAGGCAAATTAATTTAGATTTAACAAAATACAATTTTGGATTTTTTAAAGGTATACTGCTTGTACACCACCTGGTTGGATTGGTTGCACTGGGCACAGTATCAGTTGTGAGCCTGACACACACACTGGCTAGTAGGCAGGCAAATGAACTTAGATTAGAGAAAATAAAAGTTTTGGTTTTTAAAAGTAGGCTGCTGGTACACCACCAGATTGGATTGATTGCACTGGGCATAGTATCAGTTGTGAGCCTGAGAAACACACAGAATAGCGGTCAGGGAAATTAACTTAGATTTAACAAAATACAATTTGTTTTTTTTTTTAAATGTACACTGCTGGTACACCACCCGATTGGATTGGTTGCACTGGGCACAGTATCAGTTGTGAGCCTGACACACACACTGGCTAGTAGGCAGGCAAATGAACTTAGATTAGACAAAATAAAAGTTTTGGTTTTTAAAAGTAAACTGCTGGTACACCACCAGATTGGATTGATTGCACTGGGCACAGTATCAGTTGTGAGCCTGAGAAACACACAGAATAGCGGTCAGGCAAATGAACTTAGATTTAACAAAATACAATTTTGGGTTTTTTAAATGTACACTGCTGGTACACCACCTGATTGGATTGGTTGCACTGGGCACAGTATCAGTTGTGAGCCTGAGACATGCACAGACTAGCTGTCAGGCAAATGAACTTAGATTTAACAAAATACAATTTGGGATTTTTTAAAGGTATACTGCTGGTACACCACCTGGTTGGATTGGTTGCACTGGGCACAGTATCAGTTGTGAGCCTGACACACACACTGGCTAGTAGGCAGGCAAATGAATTTAGATTAGACAAAATAAAAGTTTTGGTTTTTAAAAGTAAACTGCTGGTACACCACCAGATTGGATTGATTGCACTGGGCACAGTATCAGTTGTGAGCCTGAGAAACACACAGAATAGCGGTCAGGCAAATGAACTTAGATTTAACAAAATACAATTTGGGGTTTTTTAAATGTACACTGCTGGTACACCACCTGAATGGATTGGTTGCACTGGGCACAGTATCAGTTGTGAGCCTGAGAAACACACAGAATAGCGGTCAGGGAAATGAACTTAGATTTAACAAAATACAATTTGGGATTTTTTAAAGGTATACTGCTGGTACACCACCTGGTTGGATTGGTTGCACTGGGCACAGTATCAGTTGTGAGCCTGACACACACACTGGCTAGTAGGCAGGCAAATGAATTTAGATTAGACAAAATAAAAGTTTTGGTTTTTAAAAGTAAACTGCTGGTACACCACCAGATTGGATTGATTGCACTGGGCACAGTATCAGTTGTGAGCCTGAGAAACACACAGAATAGCGGTCAGGCAAATGAACTTAGATTTAACAAAATACAATTTGGGGTTTTTTAAATGTACACTGCTGGTACACCACCTGAATGGATTGGTTGCACTGGGCACAGTATCAGTTGTGAGCCTGAGAAACACACAGAATAGCGGTCAGGGAAATGAACTTAGATTTAACAAAATACAATTTGGGATTTTTTAAAGGTATACTTCTGGTACACCACCTGGTTGGATTGGTTGCACTGGGCACAGTATCAGTTGTGAGCCTGACACACACACTGGCTAGTAGGCAGGCAAATTAACTTAGATTAGAGAAAATAAAAGTTTTGGTTTTTAAAAGTAGACTGCTGGTACACCACCAGATTGGATTGATTGCACTGGGCACAGTATCAGTTGTGAGCCTGAGAAACACACAGAATAGCAGTCAGGGAAATGAACTTAGATTTAACAAAATACAATTTGGGATTTTTTAAAGGTATACTGCTGGTACACCACCTGGTTGGATTGGTTGCACTGGGCACAGTATCAGTTGTGAGCCTGACACACACACTGGCTAGTAGGCAGGCAAATGAACTTAGATTAGACAAAATAAAAGTTTTGGTTTTTAAAAGTAAACTGCTGGTACACCACCAGATTGGATTGATTGCACTAGGCACAGTATCAGTTGTGAGCCTGAGAAACACACAGAATAGCGGTCAGGCAAATGAACTTAGATTTAACAAAATACAATTTTGGGTTTTTTAAATGTACACTGCTGGTACACCACCTGATTGGATTGGTTGCACTGGGCACAGTATCAGTTGTGAGCCTGAGACATGCACAGACTAGCTGTCAGGCAAATGAACTTAGATTTAACAAAATACAATTTGGGATTTTTTAAAGGTATACTGCTGGTACACCACCTGGTTGGATTGGTTGCACTGGGCACAGTATCAGTTGTGAGCCTGACACACACACTGGCTAGTAGGCAGGCAAATGAACTTAGATTAGAGAAAATAAAAGTTTTGGTTTTTAAAAGTAGGCTGCTGGTACACCACCAGATTGGATTGATTGCACTGGGCACAGTATCAGTTGTGAGCCTGAGAAACACACAGAATAGCAGTCAGGGAAATGAACTTAGATTTAACAAAATACAATTTTGGGTTTTTTAAATGTACACTGCTGGTACACCACCTGATTGGATTGGTTGCACTGGGCACAGTATCAGTTGTGAGCCTGAGACATGCACAGACTAGCTGTCAGGCAAATGAACTTAGATTTAACAAAATACAATTTGGGATTTTTTAAAGGTATACTGCTGGTACACCACCTGGTTGGATTGGTTGCACTGGGCACAGTATCAGTTGTGAGCCTGACACACACACTGGCTAGTAGGCAGGCAAATGAACTTAGATTAGAGAAAATAAAAGTTTTGGTTTTTAAAAGTAGACTGCTGGTACACCACCAGATTGGATTGATTGCACTGGGCACAGTATCAGTTGTGAGCCTGAGAAACACACAGAATAGCAGTCAGGGAAATGAACTTAGATTTAACAAAATACAATTTGTTTTTTTTTAAATGTACACTGCTGGTACACCACCTGATTGGATTGGTTGCACTGGGCACAGTATCAGTTGTGAGCCTGACACACACACTGGCTAGTAGGCAGGCAAATGAATTTAGATTAGACAAAATAAAAGTTTTGGTTTTTAAAAGTAAACTGCTGGTACACCACCAGATTGGATTGATTGCACTGGGCACAGTATCAGTTGTGAGCCTGAGAAACACACAGAATAGCGGTCAGGCAAATGAACTTAGATTTAACAAAATACAATTTGGGGTTTTTTAAATGTACACTGCTGGTACACCACCTGAATGGATTGGTTGCACTGGGCACAGTATCAGTTGTGAGCCTGAGAAACACACAGAATAGCGGTCAGGGAAATGAACTTAGATTTAACAAAATACAATTTGGGATTTTTTAAAGGTATACTTCTGGTACACCACCTGGTTGGATTGGTTGCACTGGGCACAGTATCAGTTGTGAGCCTGACACACACACTGGCTAGTAGGCAGGCAAATTAACTTAGATTAGAGAAAATAAAAGTTTTGGTTTTTAAAAGTAGACTGCTGATACACCACCAGATTGGATTGATTGCACTGGGCACAGTATAAGTTGTGAGCCTGACACACACACTGGCTAGTAGGCAGGCAAATGAACTTAGATTAGACAGAAAAAAACAAAAAAAGACTGATGTTATAGCCCTAAAAAGGGCTTTTTGGGGTGCTGTCCTTGCAGCAGAGATCAAAAGAGTCCTTCAGGACTGTATTGGACACTGTGTACTGTAGCCTAGCTATGGTTTTCCCTATTGAATTAGTATCACCTACACTCAGCCTCCTCTCAGTAAGACTGCAAGTTAGTTATGATTCCAAAATGGCTGCTGTCCATGAGGTATGATGCTGATTGGCTGGAATGTGTCTGCTGACTGTGAGGTGCAGGGTCAAAGTTTGTTTAATGATAAAGTATGCATTGGTTTTGGGAGATGTCACTCTTCCATTCACCAAGTTAGATAAGGTTTGATCCTTATGCACTTATCTGCACCCGTACTGCAGATTTGCAAAACAGGGTTCTGCATATATTTATCTCCTAGTGCCCTCAGCTGGTTTATGTAGCAAAGCTACAATTTTGTCTTTCCTGGAGGTGTTACAGAAGAAATATTTCCTGCCTGCATTCTCAACCAAAATATTGGGGATTTTTCCCTTTTCATTGCATTTCCCACAACCAAAACTTAATAAAGGAGCTGAAACCAGCGACATCAATCAGGTTTATTTATTTGACATGCTTGGAGTCCAAAGCAAATATCACCAGGAATATGTGAAGTGGTATGAATTACAATTTGTAACCTTAACTTTAGAATCCATTAAGGCAACAATTTGTTCCATGTCTTTTATAAGAACAGCTCATGAGAGTAAAGATCAGTCACAGTATATAAGTTTGAATTGATTTATATTTACAAATGTCTCTACAAAAATGCATTTATGTGTGCCACATAATATCTGGAATGGCGCTTTCTACTCAAAAACAAAAATATATTTTCAGGTAAAATTATTAGTGGAAAAAAGTTTTTGATAAAGATACATATTGTGTGATGTGTGACTCTAAATTTTCAAATAAATTTAAAGCGGGTCAAAAACAAATCTTGTTTAATTAACAAATTAATAGAAAATATGCAACTATTGTTTGTCAAACAAAGCATAAAAAAGACATAAAGCGTAAGCTGTTATCTTATTATTGAGGTACTTTTGCAAGGTATCGGTATATACAGACTGGGGCCTGTCCAAAACCTGAGTCCTTCCAGTTTCTTAGACTATTTAAAGGGCCAGTTACCTCACCATAAGTGCTCTTCATGGTGTGAAAGAGCACAAGATCTTATGTTAAAATTATCTATTTTTTTATTTAGTTACACTTATAACAGTTAAAAAAAGTTTTAGGTCTATTTACAAACACACTGACTATTCCATGATTAATGACATCTGCTGACAATGGCTGTTGTAGCTCCGGTGCAGAGAATGATTTATATGTTTTTCTTGGCATTCAGGAATCCAACAGCCCAGCGGTTAACCCATAAGTAACTTATTTAAAAGATTCTAGCACTAACAAGTCTGAGCCAGTAGAGCTTGGGACACTGGTTTCTGAGCTTTTTGTGTAGTTGCCACTATGGGGTATATTTATTAAGATGGAATAAAAGTTGGGTAACAGCTAACTGGCCTACTGTGCACTTGGTTTTCTCCGAAAATGTTTTTCCTTTAACCAGTTAGGCTAGAGTATGATCAAACACTTTCTTCCAAAGCTAAGTTTGTGTAATTTTTCATGTAAACATGTTTAAAACATTTTATTTTAAATACATGATGTTTTACTTTTACAGTCTTTTATACAAATGTCATATAACAGAGGAAATACGCCTTTTCGAATGTCAAATAGACATAGGCATGTGGTAAGAAATACCCAAGCATATGAGGAACCAAATGGAGAAGAACACAGTATGAATCACAATGAAAATCAACATGTAAAAAGAGATAAAAATGAGAAGATAAAAGAGTCAAAACAACTGACAAAAATCATTAAAATAAATAATTCTTCAAAAGAATCGCAAGAATTAAAAGGCATACTCCCAGAACAAGAAATTACAGAGGCAACAATTACAACTGTCCCAGAATGTCCAGGGACATTGTGGAAGCCTAAAAGAAATTATACAGCTCAACATGACGTAAACTTTGAAAAGGAGGTGCAGGAGCGCCCACAACAGGCTCATTCTTTTGATGATAGTCCAGTGACCCCCAAAATGTTAAACTAGCATCTAATAATTACTCAAAATGCATGATTAAAGCAGATTTTGTATAAGAATATGTGAAGAAAACAGTACAATATTACTTTGCATCCATATAAGTATATTCATTTCAAACTGTCATTCAATTCTCTGAAATCTCTGATATCTACACAAAAAGTAAGGGCAGCTATATGTGCCACTTTTGTATTCAGGTCTGGGCTTTGACTGGGCCATTCCAACACATTTAAATGTTTCCCCTTAAACCACTGAAGTGTTGCTTTAGCAGTGTGTTTGTGGTCATTGTCCTGCTGGAAGGTGAACCTCCGTCCTACCCTCAAATCACGCACAGAGTGGTACAGGTTTTGCTCAAGAATATCCCTGTATTTAGCACCATCCATCCTTCCCTTAACTCTGACCAGCTTCCCAGTCCCGGTTGCTGAAAAACATCCTCACAGCATGATGCTGCCACCACCACTGTGGTGTGGGTGTTTTTTGGGTGATGTGATGTGTTGGGTTTACACCAGACGTAGAGTTTTCTTTGATGGCCAAAAAGTTCAATGTTATTCTTATCAGACCAGATCACCTTCCTCCATACATTTTGGGAGTCTGCTACATGCCTTTTCGCCAACTCAAAACATGCCATTTTGTTTTTTGATGAAAGTAATGGCTTTCTTCTGGCCACTCTGCCATAAATAGGATTAAAACTCAGGAATGCTAGTTCCTATGGTATTTGCTACCAAATGTCTTACTAATGTGTAAACATATGTAAGGATAAATAAATGGATGTATTAAAAATGTATATTTTATTAGGCTAGGGTAACAACGACAAATTAAAAACTCATATAAAAAATCCAGGATTGGAACATAAAGATTAAAAGGAGGCTAAGTTGTATGAGATAAGTTAACCACTAGAAAATTATATCCAACTCTTAATAGAGGGGTATTCTTATCTCTCCTGTTACTTATGTGTCAGGGTGTTGATGAATGGTAATTCAACCTGGTGTGTGGTCCTCCTAATAAAGTCCTTTCAAAGGTTAGTCAGGGTTCCTACTGACTGGTAGGCAATTGTGAAATATAGTATAAGGAGAGAATCACAGTGAGTATTCAGGGAAACTACACGAGGCAATGCCCCCAATACTATCTGTGTATCTATTCACTCCTTCTGCTAAATAGGGCAGTGCTATAATGTGCTATGTCACTGGAAAGTGTAATGGCTCTTATCTTTAACAGAGTTTTCTGCCAATATGTGGTCGATAAACTCCTTTCAATTATAAAGCTCATGTGGCTCACCTGTTAGTAGAGGTTGTTCACTCTAGGGACGCTCTTATCACTGCATAAGCCCCTTCTAGGGAAATGGAGCTATCACATAAGCTCTCAATGAACAAACTGCCTAATAGGAGCAAACTACCTACTGGTAGTGAGTCTGTACTCTATCAGTTATCCTAGAGAAACCAATATCCTTCAGGGAGCCTTCCACCACAGCACATATGCGATCTTTCAGGCATTTGGATAAGGACAGGGAGGGTAACCACACACACTACACACATGCACTCAGTATTGTAGGGATAAACGCCAGCGTGCCCTATGCGTAGGGACAGGCTACGTCACTCTGCCATAAAGCCCAACTTTATGGAGCATATGGCTTATTGTCATCCTATGTACAGATACTCCAGTCTCTACTGTGGACTGCCACTTTTGTATCACAACAAATTAACAGCCTTATTAAATTGCAATTCGGCAAATTCTAAAGCACTCTATATAATCACACAGCATATTTTTTTACAGAAGTTTTTAGTCAGTGGACTTCTATCCAAAAGCAAGGTCTTCACTAACTAAAAACTTCTGTAAAAGAAATATGCTATGTGCTTATATAGAGCCCTTTAGAATTTGCCGAATTGCAATTTAATAAGGCTGTAAATGTTTACTATACACAAAGGGCCTCATTCTATTATCGGCCGCAGCCGTTGCGGGGCCGCAAGGACCGGCCGCAAGCTATTTGCCTATTCTATTCTCTTACGGCCGGAGGCTCCGGCTGGCTTGCGGCCGGTGCCTTGCTATCTCTTGCGGCCGCTCGCGCCAGAGGAAAGCCTTTGATCTAAAACGGCCGCAAGAGTTTTGCTATTCAATTGCTCCGGGAAACCTCTCTGCAAGGCTAAAAGCGAGCCGCAGCTTACTTGCAGGAAAGAGGTCTCGCTAGCACCAATTAAGCACATAAAATAGCTCAAATAAAGCCATCCTGCACTTTGAGAAGACTATAAAGGGATTTTAGGTGTTAGAAAAAATAGCACATAATTATCCTGTACTCAAATCCGTAAAATATTTAATTTTTAATATCCATAAAATATCCATGTAAAAAGTCCAGAGTGCTTGGAGCACCTCAGACACACCCACGCCACAGCCGGAAAATAAACAGTTAATTTGAACTCGGGTTTGGGCAGATGTGCAAGCTTGAGAGTGGGTTCCTTTTAATCCTCATGTCCCCCAATATGATCCCTAGCATTTACAGAGCTGTACAGTGCAGGCTTGAATTTATTTTTGAGTTTTTATATTTCACAGATTACGGCCGGTTCCAAGATATGCGGCCGGCCGTAAAAGGAGATCCTTGCGGGGCCGTATAATAGAATCGCGAGTTAACTGAACCCCCGCAAGGAATCGCAGCCTTACGGCCGATTTACGGCCGCTAATAGAATGAGGCCCAAAGAGTTTGCTGGGATACATTTCCAACTCTAAAGGGATACAGAAAGCTCGTGATTATGGCAGAAATTAAAACTTTACTTATAACCAGGGTAACTAGCAATACAAATAAAAAAATCTAAATTAGTGTTAGGTAATTGACATTGAGTTTTGCTATTTTTAGGCAGAAAGTATTTACAAGATAATCCCAACTGGTCAGGTTGGTTATCTCTGCTCTGAGGATTTATTTGCACAAAGAGAATTAGAATATGAGAGATGCATATAAAGTGTTAATGCCCCTGGAATTGTTTCAAGATTATTCAGTTATTGTCTCAACAGTAAATCAATTATGAAATCATAAATTGATATATAAATACATGATACATTGATAAATTATTGTATTAAATATTTTTATTAAGACAGACATCAATATCAAATGTTCAATTATATATATATATATATATATATATATATATATATATATAGAGAGAGAGAGAGAGAGAGAGAGAGAGAGAGAGAGAGAGAGAGAGAGAGAGACTAGAAGTAAATATAGTATATAACAGAAATCAGTACCATAAATATTACAAAATGCAATAATCCAAATATGGAAAAGCCAATAAATTCACTGAAACTGTATCATCTCTTCATGAAGCACCTAAAATAAAAGTTAACTCACCTCTCTTGTTGTTTGTGTATTAATTATAAGGAAGAGAAAGTCAAATTTATTTTTTTATGAAATATCTCTCCTAGTGATTAAAGTACGGTGTCATATGAGTACATGTTGAGTTGTAGTATATACCACAATATATTTGTTGAGTTGGAATGTCCATAGGTTGAATAATTACATTTTAACAATTCCTTTAAATACACCTGCACTGTTTAAAACTGTTTACCTGAACCTTTAAAATCAGTTTTGGGATCTGTGTTTTACATATAAAGCACACGTTTTTTCCCCAGCTTATTACCTGCCTGTCCTAACCATGGAAATATATACATCAGCTGATTGTTAATTAACCTGGACTCTGATTCTATATTTCTGTTCAGTCTCCAGGTTTGTAACCTCAACTTTAGAACCCACTAGGGCACCAATTTGTTCCATATCTTTTAGAAGAACAACTCATGAGAGTAAAGATCAGTCACAGTGTATACATTTTAATTGATTTATATTTATATATGTATCTACAAAAATGCATTTATGTGTGCCACATAATACCTTGGATGGCCCTTCCTGCTCAAAAACAAAAATATATATTGTAAGGTAAAATTATTAGTCGAAAAAGTTTCAGATAAAAATAAATATTGTATAGTTTGCCTACAGATTTTCGAATAAATTCAAAATAGGCCAAAAACAAATCTTCTAAATATGCTGTATATCAATGTATAAATATCACATATATAGTTTTGAACAATATGGAATGTTGCTAATGCTTGCGGGCTCGCATAGCCAGCCAGCTGCAACTGCTGTCCTCGCAAAGCGAGGGCCGCAGTTGCTGGCAAGGAGCTCCAAAGGTGCTCCATACGCTGGTGAAGATGAGCGCCATAGGCGCTCATCCCTATGACCCTGCACGACCTCTTCCCCTCCTTCTCTACTTACCCGGTGTCTCTCTTCCCCTCCTCCTCTCCTTACTCTGTGTCTCTCTTCCTCTCCTTACCCAGTGTTTCTCCTGTGTGTCTCATCCTCTCCTTCCCATGTGTGTTTCTTCCCCTCCTCCTCTATTTCCCCTGTGTGTTTCTTCCCCTCCTCCTCTATTTCCCCTGTGTGTCTCTTCCCCTCCTCCTCTCTTTCCCCTGTGTCTCTCTTCCCCTCCTCCTCCTGTCCTTACACTGTGACTCTCTTCCCCTGTGTTTCTTTTCCCCTTCTCCCTCATTGCCTGCTGCCTGCAACAAAAAATGAGAACCCGCAGCACTTAGAAAAAAAACATACCCTGCAACCCAAAATTACGACCCACACAAGGTCCTAAAACAAACACATAACCGTGCAAAGACAAAACCACGAAAACACACACAAAAACACAATAAAAATTAAAAAAACACTCACTGGCTGCACAGGGGGACAGCCAGGACCTCTACAAGTGAGGTTGATTGCTAATTTAACCCCAATTTCCCCAGTCTCTCCACAAAAAAATCGCCTAAGCGAAAAAAAAAAATGACAGATGGAAAAAAGAGAAAACGAGGCTCAACGACCCAGGACCCAGAAAAACACTGCTAAACAAGTACAAGTGTCCCCCCCTGCATTTAAAAGCTCTAAATTCCCTGTCGCAGCTCATTAAAGGGCCCGGGGCACACAAACACTTAGGGCCGGCACCTAACCGGCACCTAACGTTAACACCCCAGTGATGGGGCTCCCCATTGGGACCCCCGGAGGGTCCCCACATTAAACACACATTAACCCTTGCAGTGGGGGTACCTGATTGCATGCGATCTGGGACCCCCGCTGAAATCAAACTACAAATTTCCGGGGGGCGTGGCCTAACGGCAGATGCAGCAGGACGTGCCCGGCAACAGCTCCAACCTAACACCCAGACAATCCAGGGTAATCTGCCCTAATCCCCCGCAGGGGAATAGGAGGTCAGAAAAATTTGGAGAATTGGGGCTAACTGACACCCGGCCTCCCCAGCGTTTAGCAGCAGCAGCACAGCAGAGCAGTGCAACAGGGGCGACCCACGCTTCCCAGAAGCCCACTTTTAACCCCCAACGATCATCACCTGCCACTGGAACAGATTAAGCGGTTGAGGCCTCCACCACCTGGTCCCCCGCTGAACCCGCGCCAGAGACCGAAAGAGGTGCCAGGAGGTAAGCGGGACACCGTACACCGGATTCCTTCCTCACCCTCCCTACACAAGTAGTGCATAAGCATACAAAAAAGGGGCAGCCCAGACCCCAACATCCAAAGTGGCACAACTCTATTTGACACAGCAATTAAAGGGGGCAGGAGGCCATCTTGAGACACAGCCACCAAGAGGGCCCCCCCAAGACAAGGCTCCAAAATGGGGCCCAGACAGCACTAACAGCAGCCTTCTTAAGCCTCACAGGGGAGTCCCCAACTAGACAGCCTACAACAGCACAATTGCTGCCTTAAACTCATCTGTGCAAAGATTAAGATTAAAAGGGGTTAAATGATTTAAGAGACAGAGTCACAACCCAGCATCTCTCCTAACTTAATAAACGACAACAAGTTGTGAGAAACATGTCACAAATAAGCTGGCAAGACTTATCTAGACAAGTTTCACTAGGATTGTAAATATGTTAAACAATACAAAAAGCAGGATGCAATAACTCAATGAACTACGCAAGTCACCTACATGAGTCACCTACATGAACTCTCATGCTCAACTAAGCAAAATCCCTAGCCTGCTTTACCTACAGCACAGAGTCAGAAGACGGCAATCTCTATAGATCACACCCTCAGGACAAGGCTGCAGCATGGCGGCTCGCAGCAGCACCAAACCCCCAAAAAAACAAGCAAGTAGAAACATCCAGGAGTTTTACAAAGCTCCAAATGATGCGCCATTACTCCCGCACAACTCAAGCTCGCCGGTCAGAGAGGGAGAGCCGGAAGTAGCACATGCTCAGGTGGAACTAACAGACAAATACATGGAGAAAATAAAACTGATGTTCCAAGAACTAATGACGACTGCTATCACAGACCTGAAAAGGGAGCTGCATGGCCTGGGACAAAGAACGCAGCTGTTAGAGGAGCAAACAGACCAGATAGCAGAAGCCCAGATGCATGATCAAGAAGTAACGGCGCAACACTCCACACAGATAAAAGAGCTGACCGACAAGGTTGAAGATCTTGAAAACCGCTCACGAAGACATAACATAAGACTGAGAAATGTCCCAAACAGCATTTCAGACATACTGCAGTACTCAAAAGTGGTCATACTTGGGATCATTCCCACAAGCAGCGAAGCAGACTGGGCTATTGAAAGAGAGCATAGGGCCCTTGGCTCAACAAAGGCTAACAACCAATCTAAGGATATAATAATAAGATTTGCCAAACAAAGCGAAAGAGACCTAATACTCACAGCAGCGAGAAGGCTCAAAGAAATCAAAGATCCGGACAACTCATCTATACAAGTATACATGGACTTGGCTCCGGCAACACTGCAGAAAAGAAAGGAGATGAAACCCATTCTGGAGATATTGTCCAGCCACAAAATCCTCTACAAGTGGGGTTTTCCATTTTCACTAATTTTCCAGCGGGGCGGATCCACTTACAGAGCACACAGTGGAAGAAGCTGAGATCCTCCTGAGAAAGCTGAATTTGCTAGCAGAGGACAGAGACGCTGAAAGGAGAAGTCCAAGATCCAGACCCAGTCTTGCCAAGATGTGGCAAGTATCGGCCAAAAAAACAAAAACAGCAGGCTTCAGTAGGGGGCCTCTTCTAGAGCAAGTTACAGGAGGAGGTCTGGACACAGTTCCGTCAGCCAACTGCGAGGATCCCGATGCTGATCATTGAGAAAGAGTATTGAACACTTTTTTTTTCCCACGAGCAGGTTGAGCCGAGGAAATTGCAGCAAATAGCTAAAATGTATAAGTTATGTTAGAGATAGTTAGATTGTTATATACAGATATGCAGAACTAGCTGTAGCGGAGCTCTTGAGGTGACTTAAGTGATTTAGAGGGATGAAGATTAAGGGGAGTTTTGAGCCCCTAACAACTCCCCAGGTAGAACCCCCAGGAGGGTGTCCTCTCCCTAAGAGGTCAAACCCAGTAATGGGTGTAATAGCTACTGGCCTCAAAGTATGGAAACAGTTAGGGAGACAGGGAAACTACCAAATTGTTAGGAATTTTTTTAACCAGTTTATTGAAATGTTGAAACTAAGCTTCTGTATCTCTTTTGCTTTTCTTCTTAGTCTATCCAGTTTACAGGTGGTCTCGGCGCCCAAGGCACCCAAGGGGGGACCCCCGCGCGGGTCACGGTCCTTCAGCATTCTACACCCAGGTAACCTAGCCGCCACACACTCCCCACAGAGAACATATACAGCTAACTACACGAAAAACCAATGGCTGACGTAGAGCACAACTTCTTAACACACAATGTAAGGGGCTTCAACTCTCAATTTAAAAGACGCAAAGCTTTCCTGTTTTATAAAAGATTCCATCCATCTGTCATATTTATGCAAGAGACCCATTTCGCCCAGGGCAAAGTACCCACTTACTTACACAAGGAATTCCCAGTATTCTACACTTGCAACCAGAAAAGCAAAAAAGCAGGCTTAGCTACATTAATACACCGTGATTTTACCATTTGTAGTAGAAAAACAAACCAAAGACAAAGAGGGTAAGTATCTAATATTAACAGGAACCATCCTAAATCTTAGAATCTCACTGGTTAATATCTATGCCCCCACCCCAGCGCCCACCAGAGCGCTCATTAAATTGCTAAGCACCTTGAAGCAAAAAGACTGGGGCAAAATCATACTAGGAGGTGACATTAACCTTACTCTCGAGCCTGCTGTAGACAGATCAAGAGCAACCCATCTCACGCGTAACATGAAACAGCTCAAAACAATCCACACACAATTGAGGGAGTTAGAGTTGACTGACGCCTGGAGGGGACTACACTCCTCGGAAAAGGAGTACTCTTATTATTCCCCAACTCACAATTCCTATTCCAGAATAGATGTTCTCCTAACTCATACTTCGCTATTTAACCACACAGTGGATGCCCAGATCCACCCTTGCCCCTGGTCTGACCAATCGGTAGTTAGCATCAAAATTCAGCTGGGACTTAGCCTCACAACCCCTGAGAAGTGGAGCTTAAACGAGGCACTTCTAACCAATCCCGGAACGCTAGCACAAATAGAACATGACATTCAAGATTACTTCACGTTAAACATGGTCCCCGAGGCAAACATAGGGTGGGTCTGGGTAGCGCACAAAGCATACATTAGAGGCACCTTAATTAAACTGGCAGCTGCCAGAAAGAAACAGTACATTCAAAAAGAAGATGCCAAAATTAAAACAGAAAGTGGAGAAATTACAATGAACCAATCGGAAATAAAAAAGACATTCCACAAGTGCTACCAAGAAATCTACTCGGCAAAAACGAAAGCCAACAACTTCACAGTGCAGGAATTCCTTAACAGCCTAGACACTCCCAAAATCTCGGAGGGGGGCTTAGACTCCCTAAATGCAGGGATAACCCCGTCCGAAGTTATTGACACTTCAAAAACGCTTAAAGCAGGAAAAGCCCCTGGCCCGGATGGCTACTCAAACTTATACTATAAAAGCCTTGCAAAACACCTTGCCCCACACCTAAGCAAATTATTTAATGAGATGCTATTAGGAGAACCAATGCCAACCGAGCTAAACCAGGCAGATGTAATCTTTATCCATAAACCAGGAAAGGATACTTTAAACCCAAGGAACTATAGTCCAATATCCCTTTTAAACGGGGACATTAAAATCCTAGCTAAACTAATGGCAGCAAGGGTAGCCAAATTCCTGCCCAAACTAATACACAAAGACCAGGTGGGCTTTGTGCCGTACAGACAAGCTGGGGATAACATACAACGTATTCTAAATGTTTTCCACATAGCTAAAAATGCGAATATACCTCTCAGTTTAGTAGCCTTAGACCTAGAAAAGGCATTTGACTCCGTTGAATGGCCTTATTTACATGCGGTACTAGATAAATTCGGCATCAGAGGCAAATTTACAAATCTAGTAAATACATTATATAAAGCACCGACGGCAAGCCTTAAGCTTCCAGGGGCTAATAGAGATCTTTTAAACATTTAGAGAGGTACGAGGCAGTGATGCCCCCTGTCCCCGTTACTATTCGCGATAGCCATTGAGCCTCTTGCTCAGGCCATTAGAACATGCCCCACCATACAGGGTATCGAGGTTGGATGTCAACAAATGAAATGTAGCTTGTTCGCAGATGACATCCTGTGCACGCTTACAAAACCGGTAACCTCAATAGCAGCCCTTATGGATTTAATGTCCCGATTTGGGAACTTGTCAGGCCTTAAAGTTAATGCAGATAAATCTGAAATAATATGCATATGAATGCCCTCAGACTAGGTACAAGCCCTAAAAGAAGGACACGCGTTCTCATGGCCAAAAGGAAGTATCAAATACCTAGGAGTTAACCTCACACCAGAGATGTCAGCTTTAGACAAAGAAAATTATACCCCCCTTTACAAAAAATTACAAGCAGATCTACTTAGGTGGAATAGATACAACCTGTCATGGACAGGAAGAATAAACACTTTTAAAATGAACATGTTACCCAAAATCGTATACTATTTTAGAACACTCCCGATTAGGATACATAGAGGAGACCTAGATGGCTTCCAAAAAGCGGTATTTCGATTCATCTGGCAATATAAACACCCAAGAATTAACAAGTCCCTAATGTATAGAGACAGAGAAGCAGGGGGTCTGGCATGCCCAAATTTGATACACTACTTTAAAGCAGCCCAGATTTCCTTCCTACCACAAGCCCATTCCAGTGAACACCAACCAATGTGGGTATTCCTAGAGAACTATCAAATGAAACCCTACAAATGGGATAATATCATTTGGTCCCCGACACTCCCCCAATAGCAAAATCAGGCTACAATAATCCAATGATTAAATTATCCTTGCATGAGTGGAGGGGGGCGAACTCAAGGCGGCAGTTAGCACACTCCCTTTCATCTCTCACGCCAGTCCTTTCAGGGTCCCAGATTATGAAGGAGTTAGGGGGGACTCAAAAGCGTGGTGGCTCTCGCGGAAACTAGACCTGCTAGGGGCATGGTTTCAGGACGGCAACCTCCTAACCTCTATACAATTCATAAATAAGTACAATCTACCAGACAGGGAGATATTTAACTACAACAAGATATGCCACAGGGTCCAAGAACTGGTCAAATCCTGGGGTCCCCCACAGGACACCTGGTTTGCGAAAGTATGTGTGCAGAATCCCCTAGCCAGAGGCATAATTGGTACCCTTTACTCGCTTGCCAACAAGCCACCTAAAGACCAAAAGCCTAAACACGTCCTACAATGGGAACAGGAATTGGGAATAGACTGGGACACCCAGAGATGGGGAAAAATACACAAGGCACTGACTAAAGGCTCCCTCTTCTTTAGCTATTTAGAGACAGCAACTAAAGTACTACACAGGGTATACATGACACCTGACAGGCTAAATAAGATAAATCCGCTTTCCCCACCTGAGTGCTTTAGGAACTGCTCAGATAGAGGAACCTTTGGCCACATCTGGTGGGACTGCCCAAGAGTACAGGCCCTGTGGCGAAGGGTAACTGCAATGATCTCTGAGGTATTAGACAGGGAAATACACCCCTCTAGGGAGACATGCTTACTGGGAATGCCAGTACTAAACGTTAGTAAGAACTATAACAAGTGGATACAAATGGTCATACACAAAGCCACATTGCAAGCCACATTGCAAAGAATTGGAAATCACCCCATTTAGACGCCCAAGAGGTTATAAAACAATTAAACCACATCATCATATATGAAAAAATGATACAACAACTCCCTCTCCACTTTTAGTCAAATTTGGGACAGATGGATGGAATCGGACAAAGCTATTTTAATTTAACAAAAACTTGATTAAGAATGGAAATTAGTACACTAGAAAGGGAAGGCGTAATCGGAATGAGGCGGAGACTCTAGGCCAAGGTGACAGGTGCCTTGGGCGTTGACAACTACTGGCGAATTGCATAAACTGAAGAAGATAGACAGGAAGAAAAAAAAAAGCAAGGAAGATGCGGGTAATAAGTTCATTGACTTGTTTATTTATTGTTTGTTTGATGTTATACTTCCCATGTACTAGGTGAATAAGGTAAATCTCGAGCTATGCAAAATTGAAACATCTATATATATATATATATATATGGATAGGCAACAAGTTAGCCCACATATAGGAATTTAACAAGTTTAGTCTCGAGAAGTCAACTTCTAGGGAAGGAATAGCTAGCAGGCGTTTCCTGCAAAGTTGAGAAAACGGAAAAAGGTTATGGTGGACTGTGATGGAGTGCCATTAGGGGTCACAAGAGAGCTCTGTAAGACTCCTCCCTTGAGAATGAAAAGAGTTAAATTCATTCAGTTATCAGTGGCTAAATGGAAGCAGCCTAGCTGGAAACTGCCTTTAAAAACAGCAGAGAGATGGGTGGAGTTTCTCTCACTTAGGCTTGGGCCTAAGAGCCGTGGGCTGTGTGTGTTGCAGGAGGAAGCCCTGAACAGCTCAGCTGCCTCTGGGATCCAGAGAGCTGGGATTTGTGCTGGAGCGAGACAGTCAGGAAGGCTGCGGAGTTCCAGAGTTTGCGCACAGAGAAGACTTCTGTGGTATTGGAGATATTCCACAGAGATAGGATTATCTGAAGACACCATCCCTAAGAAGCTGGAAGGAATAAGGAATAAAAGGTTGGTGCCAATGCATGTTATTCTAATTGTATCCAGAGAAGGATTACAAAGGTCCCAGGGAGAAGAAGAGTGCATTGAGAGTGAGAGTAAGAGTTCCTCATTACAAGAGGGTGACAAGGGCCCTATGCTTCACAAACAATTGATAGAAGCTGTAGAGGAAAAGGCAAATAAGAGACTGTATGTTTCCTGGCCACAAGGTGGCGATATATCACAGATAAGAGACTCTTTGTTTCCTGGCCACAAGGTGGCGATATATCACAAATAAGAGACTGTTTGCATCCTGGCCACAAGGTGGCACTCCCTGTCACAGATAAGCTGCGCAGGATATAGTCAGGGCGTTCCTGAGTATAGTAAGCACGTTTATTTAGGGTTTTATTTTATCGCTGAATACAAGCACTATTATTTTGTTCTGTTTATGCTACCCAATAAACAGCAGTAAAAATCTGACAAGCCTGCTGTGTCTTCCTCCCTGGGTAAAAGAGATAAGAAAGTGCAGGACGCAAACCCCGCCGGAAGGGGGCGCTCTGCCACAGTTGGTGTCAGAAGTTGGATGCTAAATTGTCTGTATTAAGAAGACAGCCCACCTTACAAGATGTCCATGGAGGAACTAGTGAAAGCCCTGGTAGATGCCACTACACGCCAGAAAGTGGGCGGAGCTTGTCAGCAAGAATGGCATAAAGTAATTGCAGCGGACGGAGCCCATGCTGCAAAAGAGGGTAAACTAAGAGGTGCTGCTGCATGTTTTGGAGAGGTCACAGAGAAGTGGCGGCGACAAGCAGAGGAGGGAATAATCTGCATGAGAGAGGCCACAGAGAAGTGGCAACGACAAGCAGAGGAGAGAATAATCGGCATGAGAGAGGCCACAGCTGCTCAGCAAGAGTACAATAGAAAGTGGGCCATCCAGTTAGCTCAGAATGAAGCTATACTGGAAAAATATAGAAAAGATGCGGCCAGAGTTAGAGCCAATGAACTTCTTTTGGAGCTGACAGAGGATGATGATGTGATCATATACCTCACCATTTTTGAGAGAACAGCCATTAGGGAGGCATGGCACAAACGGTATTGGGCCAGCCTCATTGCCCCGTATTTGACGGGCGAAGCTCAATAAGCTTATCTGAGCTTGAATGAAGAAAATAAAGAAAATTATGATGACCTCAAAGCTGAGATCCTTGCCAGAGTTGGAGTTACCCGGGATGTCAGAGCACAAAGAATCAGTACCCAGAAATATAAGAACAAAGAGAACCTGAGTTGTAATAAGGAGAAGTTACAGTACCGAGGGGAAGTCTCCCAATTTGGACAGGCCCCTACCTGTCTGTGGGAAAAATCTGATGATAGAAGATGGAATACCAAAGAAAAGCAGGCCCATCTCTACCACAGGCCAGAGTACGGGTTCCCTGATGAGAGGATGAGGAAAGACTCCCAGAATGAACAGAAGGCGTACTTTACAGCCAGCATAAAGGCACTGGGGGTGCAACAAGCTAGCCGGAGAAGTGCTCCTATACTTCAACCACACGAGAAAGGTGCGACTGGCATGACAAGGAGAGATTTCCATCCAAATATTATGGACACCCCATTGGAGCTTGGCGTTGAGAAGTCATTTGGTGATATTGTCCAAGATAGACAAGCAAGGAACTGGCGGGCTGACAGAGGAGCCGCCACAGAGACGGCAGGAGCCGCCACAGAGACGGCAGGAGCCGCCACAGAGACGGCAGGAGCCGCCACAGAGGCGGCAGGAGCCGCCACAGAGGCGGCAGGAGCCGCCACAGAGACGGCAGGAGCCGCCACAGAGACGGCAGGAGCCGCCACAGAGACGGCAGGAGCCGCCACAGAGACGGCAGGAGCTGCTGATGAGAATGCAGAGTGCACAAAAGAAACTGCAGAGACCGTAACAGATATTGCTGAGAAAGCAAAAGAGCCTGCTAGTGCAGACAGAATGGCCTTAGAGGAGATGAAGAAAGAAATGGAATCTGTTATCCAGTCCCAAAACAGGAAGGTTCAAGAGTTGCACAAGCAGCTACATGAAATGGAAGCAGAGAAAAATGTCGCCATGGATAACTTCTCACGTCAGAAGAGTGAGCTGGAATACAGTCGTGAGAAAGAGGAGAGACTGATTCTGAAACTGGAGACAGCAGCACACACAGTAAAAAGACTGGAAAAAGATATTGAATCGGAAAGAGCAGCCCATCGGGAGTCTAAGGTTAACTCTGAAGTTATCCAGTTTCGGATCCTGGACCTTGAGTCTTCACTTCAAGTGGAAAAGGCCAGCTACTCGCAAAGTGCATCCGACTTAGAGATGATAAAAAACCAGTTCAGAGAAGTGGAAGCTGCTTATAACAGAGAAAAGAAACGGGCTGACCGCAATGCAGAAAAACTCAAGGAGTACACACTGTCCCAGACAGGACATATGACGCAGAGCATGGAGATGTGTCATACCAAACCAGACCAGCGAGAGGTAAAGATGATGCAAGACTATATTCCTGAATGGCGGAGGATGCCTGCATTTGAGGACTACAGAGTGTCCTACAGGAATGAGAAACCGATGCCAATTTGGGAGCAGAGGAAGAATACTCCCAAGTCTAAGCTGGAAAACATGGGGGACATCCTGAAGATGGAAGGATTGACCCAGGAAGTAGCTGAAATCACTGCTAGGTGTACAGCCCTCCAAGTACAGATCACCAAGCTAGAACAAGAGAAGAGCTCCACCAATGCAGAACTAGAAACCCAGAGAGCCCGGTTTGATTCTGAGAAACTGCAGCTAGAGGGAATAATTACCAATCTGCAGACATCCCTTTCAGAGAACACTGTACAGAAGGAGAGACAAGACCAAGCGGCTCAAACTCAAGAGGAGCAGCTGATTTGTCAAATAACCACGTTGAAACTGGAAATCTCAAAGCTGAAAACAGTATTAATGCAAAAGGACAAGGAGCTTGAGGGACTCCAATATCGGGTGGAAGATGAGAAGAGGCAGAAGGAGCAGGTGATTGAAGACATGCAAATAAATGAAGAGTCATCAAGACAAAATATAGCTGGACTCAACCACCAAGTGGACAATCTAAGCAGTATATTGAAGCAAACTGAGGACAAGCTAGCAAAGTTCACCAGAAAACTGGAGAGCAAGGCCCGGCAGATGGTTCAGTTAACGGAAGAGCACAATAAGGTGATTAGTGAGAGAGAGTCAACTCTTAATGCGTTTAATGAGTACAAATCCACAAATGAACAAGAATTAAACTCTTTAAACCAAGCTGTTGAGATTCTGGAGAAAGGTCTTCAATCAAGTTTGGCCACGTCCGAGGAGCAAAAAAAGGAAAAATCAGAGTTGGCAGTTAAAGTGCAAGAACGGGATGCAACCATCCTTGATCTAATTGCTAAATGCCAGAATCTGTACACTGAGAATGAGGCGCAAAGTAAGACTCACACAGCCTCAATGGAGTCTCTAAAGACGCAACTAATTGAGAAGGACAACCAGTTACGGCTTTATGAACAAAGAATCTCTGGGAAGGAGGCAATGACAGAAGAAATCCTTCACCTAAAAGAACAATTGCTTGCTATGGAAGAGACAGAGAAAAAGAAAGACATTATTTCTGTCTCTAATAAAGAGAGAGCGAGTGTAGTCCAAGAAGCATCTAGTAAAGTGGAGAGTGGTGCAAGGCAAACTAAGGAGTCAGCTGTGATAGATCATCCAGAAGAAAGCAGGGAAACAAAGGTTTCACCAACCATAGCGGATCAGTGTGATACAGAGCAGCAACCTGAAACATCAACGAAAAAGGAGACAAAATCACTTGACACTGAAAAATCTTCTGAAACTGAGAAGAAAACAAGTACGTCAAAAAATAAACATAAAGATAAATTACTTCCCATCGAGAGCAAGCAGACTGACAGAGCAAACTCAGTGGTTGGTCTCAAGTTGACAATCAGGGTCTCCAACAAGAGGAAGAGAGGTGACGCATTATTTGTGGTTTCCGCAGTTGCAGAAGCTGAGGAGCCTGAAGCTGAGGAAAGCATAGGCCGGACATTAAGACGGTCGCCGAGAATTTCACGTCCCTCTGTCAAGGCCGTTCAAGTCAAAGAACGTAAACCTGAAAAGAAACCCATTGATGAGGAGGACAAACCTTCTGCCCAGAAAGCAGAAAACAAATTGGAAGAATGGAAACATAAGAGTAAGGAACTCAAGGTAAATCTTTACAAAGATTATGTAAAAGAAACCGGTTGTGAGAGAAATGATACAACCAAATCGCTCTCTGCAGAATTATCTGAACTGCAGGTCCTATTAAAAGAAATTGAAGAAAAACAAAGCAATGAAGAGAAAGCGATGTCGATGACTCCGGTCCAGAAGGATGAGCTTCTGTTGTACCAAGGAAAACCTGTTCTTCTGAAAAGAAAGAAGAGACAGAAAACTGCGTACAAAGGTCGTACAGATGACACTTGCCTAGATGAGAAGATCAGGAGGAACAGAGTTGTGTGTAACAACCTAAAGGTGTGGTTTGGAGATACTGTCAGTATCCAACCAGGTCCAGAGGTGCCATGTGGCGAACAAGACCGTGTGTTCCCCATAGATGATGCGGTGGACGAAATCCATGGTAGTCTATTCGAGGGGTGTCTCAAGCCTTGCTTTGTCAAAGTTGATGGATCAATTGAAGAAGGGAAAGTTCTCCTGGCGCATGGAAGTACGCGTGCTGTTGAGCTCAGGAGAATAGAGCTAGACCCAAGCCCATACTGCATAGTTGCACCAGAGAATATTATGCCCTATGAAGATGAGCCCCTTAAACGAGAAGACAAGAGGATGATAAAGTTACAAGTGAGCGTTTACGGCCTCTCGGCTCATGTAGCTCAACTACATGGTGTTGAGCTGAGGGGGAGGGTATGTGATGGAGTGCCATTAGGGGTCACAAGAGAGCTCTGTAAGACTCCTCCCTTGAGAATGAAAAGAGTTAAATTCATTCAGTTATCAGTGGCTAAATGGAAGCAGCCTAGCTGGAAACTGCCTTTAAAAACAGCAGAGAGATGGGTGGAGTTTCTCTCACTTAGGCTTGGGCCTAAGAGCCGTGGGCTGTGTGTGTTGCAGGAGGAAGCCCTGAACAGCTCAGCTGCCTCTGGGATCCAGAGAGCTGGGATTTGTGCTGGAGCGAGACAGTCAGGAAGGCTGCGGAGTTCCAGAGTTTGCGCACAGAGAAGACTTCTGTGGTATTGGAGATATTCCACAGAGATAGGATTATCTGAAGACACCATCCCTAAGAAGCTGGAAGGAATAAGGAATAAAAGGTTGGTGCCAATGCATGTTATTCTAATTGTATCCAGAGAAGGATTACAAAGGTCCCAGGGAGAAGAAGAGTGCATTGAGAGTGAGAGTAAGAGTTCCTCATTACAAGAGGGTGACAAGGGCCCTATGCTTCACAAACAATTGATAGAAGCTGTAGAGGAAAAGGCAAATAAGAGACTGTATGTTTCCTGGCCACAAGGTGGCGATATATCACAGATAAGAGACTCTTTGTTTCCTGGCCACAAGGTGGCGATATATCACAAATAAGAGACTGTTTGCATCCTGGCCACAAGGTGGCACTCCCTGTCACAGATAAGCTGCGCAGGATATAGTCAGGGCGTTCCTGAGTATAGTAAGCACGTTTATTTAGGGTTTTATTTTATCGCTGAATACAAGCACTATTATTTTGTTCTGTTTATGCTACCCAATAAACAGCAGTAAAAATCTGACAAGCCTGCTGTGTCTTCCTCCCTGGGTAAAAGAGATAAGAAAGTGCAGGACGCAAACCCCGCCGGAAGGGGGCGCTCTGCCACATGGACACATAAAGCAGACACCCAAAATTGTCAGGACAGGATAACCATTATAGACAACAAAGTTGTAAAAGATATCTAAAATATTTTTATAAAAACCTGTTTATGCAAAACTGTGTTGGACCTGCGAGTCAAACAACATTGTGTTACTGAATACTGCTTATGTGTCAATAAAAAGATTTGGAAAAAAAAAAAAATTCAAATTTCCTACCTTAAAGGACCGCAAAACATTAAAATTAACCTTATCACTCATGGGGCTCTGTACAGAGCCCCATGAGCCCCTAAATAACCATGTCACTCATGGGGGTCAATACAGACCCTCATCCGCCCATAATTAACCCTGTCCCTCATGGTGGTCAATACAGACCCCCATAAGCCCTTAATTAACCCTGTCACTCATGGAGGTCAATGAAGACCCCCATAACCCCTTAATTAACCCTCTCACTCATGGGGGCCAATTCAAACCCCCATAAGCCATTAGTTAACCCTGTCACTCATAGGGGTCAATACACACCGCTATAAGCCTTCATTAACCCTGTAAATCATGGGGGTCAATACCGACCCCCATAATCCATTAATTAACTCTGTTACTCATGGGGGTCAATACAGACCCCTATAAGACCTTAATTAACCCTGTCCCTCATGGGGGGCCATACATACCCTCATAAGCCTCTATTTAACCCCATCAGTCCCATAAGGCTATATAAAGACCCTTATGGGGCAGTTACAACCCTAACATTAACCACATAAGTGCCATGACGGTCCTCAAGGACCCTCATGACACTAACTACAAACACTACACTGCACTATAACCCCCAATAAACCATTCAATCTAAACTAAGCACCCTCTACACTAACCTATTAACACCTACACTACCTACCTACCCCCTAATAACCCCTCCACCACACTAATTACAGAAAATAATAAAACCTAACTCACAAAAAATAATAAAACTTAAGTCACAGAAAATCAAAAATCTACATTATACAAAATAAAAAACCTAAGTCACAAAAAATCAAAAAAAGGTACATTACAGAAAATAAAAAAACTATATTACAATCCCCCCCCCACCACCACCACTACAGAAGAAAAAATACACACCTGAAAAGTAAATACATACAGAATACATACAGTACATTACAATACAATACAAATAAAATGCAATACCCCCTATCTAAAATATATTAAATATACTATCTAAAATACACATATACCCCACTATCTAAAATACATTGCATCCTATCTAAAATATACACATACCACATTATCTAAAATACAATAAATCCTATCTAAAATACACCCATACCCCCCTATCTATCTAAAATACATCTCCCCTATTTAATATACAATAAATCCTATCTCCAAATACAAACCCTAATTCTAGCCTACAATAAAATAATTAAGAGCACTTACCTTTGCACATGTCCCTTCAGATCACCAACCTAGGAAAAAAACAAAAAACAAAAATTAGTACACATTTACATACAATAAAACAACATTCTAAATATTCTAAATATTCGACCTTTCCAGCATGTCTCCATCCTTGCGTAATGTAGTTTTTTGTTTTTTTTTCTGTAATGTACCTTTTTTATTTTTTGTGACCTAGATTTTTTTCTTTTCTGTAATGTAGATGTTTTTATTTTTTTATTTTCTGTAATGTAGCTTTTTATTTTCGGTAAATTAGGCTTTTTTTATTTTATGTGAATTAGCTTCTATTATTTTTTGTAAGTTAGTTTTTATTATTTTCTGTAATTAGTGGGGTGGGGAGTTTATTAGTGGGTAGGTAGGTAGTGTGGGTAGGTAGTGTAGGTGTTAATAGGCTAGTGTAGAGGGGGTTAGTTTACCAATGTTTACCTTAGCAATGAGCGCTGAAGGTACTCAGAGGACTAAAAGCCTTACATTGTGTGCCAAACAGCAGTCCCAGCCTTACAATTTTATTGACCTCCATTTTTTGACGGGCAAGTCGCTAGTATATATACATAGTAAATAAATAGTACATTTGTGTTTACCTTTCAACGTCTAAAGTTAAAAAAATGATTTCCTACTCATAATTACAAGAAATACAGTTATTGCACTGCATTCTGGGAACAGGGACATGCAAATGTGCCCACAAAGGCTTCACTCCTTAATCCAAATACTGTTTCAAATATGGCTATATATATATATATATATATATATATATATATATATATATATATTTATATAATTATATTACATATATATGTAGCAAATTATTTTATGGAAAAAGTTAAGTTGAATAGAATATATTAATTGTACCAGTCCCAATATGGTAACAAATTCTTCTAGTAATTGGCTCTTTTCGGGATCATACAGAAAATAATAGATTTCTTTGTAGGTTTCAAACCCAAAAGGAGCATAAAAAAAGTAAAAACTAACAGCCTTATTAAATTGTGATTCGGCCAAATGAATAGGGCTCTATTTCAGCACATAGCATATTTTTTTACCGAAGTTTTTAATTACTGAAGAGCTTTCTTTTGGATAGAAGTTCACTAACTAAAAACTTCTGTAAAAAAATATGGTATGTGCTTAAATAGAGCCCTATTCAATTGGCCAAATTGCAATTCAATAAGACTGCAATTAACCAAATCTAATCTAATCTACATAGTTTGCATTTCAAAACTATATAATAACATAATAATATGACGCAAATAATAGTCATCAATATCAAAATACTCTCAGCTTAACCTTGCACAAGTATGTTTCAGTCTTGCATGTTTAAACACAACCATTTTGGGGAGTTGCTGGCTCCTTCCCTGTAACTATAGTCCTTAGTCCTAGTTATCATTCAATAGCCACACCGATTGTAGTCTAGTAGAGATGTCGCGGACTATTCGCGGCGATTTTGGCATGTTCGCGCTCGCATCGGACGGCGAACACTTGCGCTTTTGGGTTCGCCCCCTATTGTTTATCATTGAGGAAACTTTGACCCTGCACCTCACAGTCAGCAGACACATTCCAGCCAATCAGCAGTATACACTCCCTTCCAGGACCTTCCATCTGAAGGACAGCATACATTTTAGAATCATTCTGAAGCTGCTTTCCTTGTGAGAGGACAGATAGTGTAGCTGCTGGAGATTTAATAGGGAAATAGATAGCCAGGCTGTGTATTTAGCTTCCACTACAGACCTGAAGGACTCATCTGATATCTGCTGCAAGGACAGCAACCCAAAAAGCCCTTTTTAGGGCTAGAACATCATTTATTTTATTTTATATTTTTTTTCTGTGTAATCTAATTGCATATGCATGCCTGCCAGCGTGTGTGTGTGACAGGCTAACACCTAACAGCTTATATTGTGCTTATTTTCACTACTCATACCTGGTGGTGTACCATACATTGAAAACAACCATTTTTTTCCTGTAATCTAATTTCAGTTGCCTGCCTGTGTCAGGCTCACAGCTTATATTGTGCTCAGTGAAATAAAACAACACTTTTTTTACTGTAATAGATTGAATAGCAATTGCCTGCCTACAGGCATGTGTGTGAAGCCTATTGCATCTACTCTGCCAACTTTTGCCAGTGCACAGTGATACGTCATATCTGGTGCAACCGTAGTGTACAGTGACATAAAACAACACTTTTTTTGACTGTAATCGGATGAATATCAGTTGCCTGCCTACAGGCGTGTGTGTGAGGCCTACAGCGCCTACTCTGCCAACTTTTGCCAGTGCACAGTGACACTCATATCTGGTGGCACCTTAGATTGCACGCGCAGTGTCCCAAATTTGAAGTGGGAGGAACGACCAAGCATCTTTTTCCATCTCCCGCTTCCAAAAATCCATGCCATATACACGTCCCCTGATAGGTGACGTAACAGGTATCAAACTGATAGGAATAAATAGTACAACTTAATACACCACTCCTATCTGGTGGCACATTACATTGCACGTGCAGTGCCCCAAATTCGAATTAGAGGTCCGACCAAGCATCTTTTTCCATCTCCCTGTTCCAAAAACCAATGCCATATACACGTCCCCTAATAGTGGACGTAACAGGGATTAAACCGATAGGAATAGTACTACTTAACAGTACACACCTTATAATAACGCAGACAGAGGCAACGCAGAGAGAGGAGTCTGAAGAAGAGTCAGAGGGGGAAGGTGGCTTTGAGGAGGTGGAAGACCAAACACAGCAGGCGTCCCAGGGGGCTTGTTGTCACCTTTCGGGGTCCCTTGGTGGCTGGGTGGAGGAAGAGACCTTCAATGACATCAGTGAGGACAAGGAACGGGGACATGGCTAGCTTGGTATTCAACCTTGTGCAAATGGGGAGTTTGCGGTTGTGCAAAGGGACTGTTTGCTGTTGTTTGCAGTGCATTAAACTGGGAGATTGGTCTGTTACTGTGAAGCGGGTGTAACCCTTACACTACCTGATCGATACAACATTATACCTGATGTTTTAAAGCATGTTATTCCAAACAATTTAGGAATGTTAGGTGATTTATGCCCTTTATGGCTTAAAACCAGACACTGCATCAACTATGTAATTTTCCGTGGGAGTTTTGCCATGGATCCCCCTCCGGCATGCCACAGTCCAGTTGTTAGCCCCCTTGAAACAACTTTCCCATCACTATTGTGGCCAGAAAGAGTCCCTGTGGGTTTTGAAAATTGCCTGCCCATTGAAGTCTATGGCGGTTCGCCCGGTTCGCCCTTTCTCGAACATTTTGATGAAGTTCGCGTCCGAGGTTCGTAAACCGAAAATTTGATGTTCACGACATCACTATAGTCTAGGGTTCCCAACAAGAGGCAATAGGTTTTGTATTTCTGGGCTCTCTTAAAGGCATATTCACGTGAGCAGTGTTATTAATGCATCTGATAGAGGAGAATTAGTAGTTTATGAAAAAAATTGTATGCATGAAAAAATACCAAAATAAACATTTAAACAGTTACCCTGAAGTTTGATGAATTTCTTGCATTTACAAACTGTTTTCTATCAATGTTGACACCCCCTGCAATTACCAGCTGAAATTAGCATACATAATCTTTTTGGCCTGCGGATCGAGCTGGCAGCTTTCCTTTAGATTTTTGTAATACCCAGAACAAGGTCTGTGTCCCCTCATTCACTGATTGTTTTACCTACATCCCAGGTGAAACCTCCCCCAGCCCCAGTGCTTTGTCCCTATAACCGCCCCAGCCCCAGTGAATTGCCCCATCACCTCCCCCAGCCCCAGTGAATTGCACCTGTGATCTCTACCAGCCCCAGAAAATTGCCCCATTAGCTCCCCCAGCCCCAGTAAATTACATGTACTCACTCACAGAGAGACACATGCATAGAGACCATGGCTGGCTCTTGCAGGTCATTGCAGGACCTTAAATCAAGCATAAATGCTAATTCACCTAAAAGACAAATTAGAATAGGAAGAAGAAGCTGAAAGGTTTAGTTTCATTACAATTATAATTTGTCATAACTTATCAAGGAGAGGGTGTATGTCCAAAGAACAACCGTGTAACCGCTCAAGCATTTTTACTTGAATAACGATTTATGGTCCTTTATGGACCTAGTGTAATAGTAATCTATGCTGGCTACATTCAGCATTGCTGACTGGCTGCATATCTGAGCCTGCTCACATGGGGCCTCATTCTAATGCTACTGTTTGAAATAAGTAGCCACAAGGGGAGGCCGCAAGTTACTTAGCTATTCAAATGGTGGCCTCCAGGGGCTTACGGCCGTCGAGCTGCGATCCCTTGCGATGAGCTCAATGGCAGCTTGCTTCCGTCAAAGCCTTTGATCTTGACCTACAAGCAAGGAACTCGTTCTTCAAGCCATTAGGACTTTGGACACAAATTACCATATTGGCTAGAAGCGATGTGCCAGCTTGTGAATGTAGTGCTTTTAATAATCATGTTCCCCATTGATTGAATATATATCTGACTTAGTAGTGTTCCGATTTGGCGGGCTTGAACCTTGATCTACGGGCTAGCGGCCGCGTTCAGGTTCAAGCCCGCCAAGGCTTACACATTGCATGGTTTGAGGTCGGCTGTTAGAGGGACCTCCTTGCGACGCTGCCCCCTGAATTCCAGTGTGGACATAGCGATACATGGGTTTGTAAGGTTTCACAGACTTGCGGCCGTTTTACTACCACGATTAGAATGAGGCCCATGGACTGGGTACACTTTTACAAAATCATACCCCGAGAAGCCTAGCTAAATCCTGAGGGTGTAAACATCACCTGCAAATTTTTGGGGGGGTTTATTACTACAGGAATCCATTGTCTTTCATCACTGCAAGAGGGCTGTAGTTATCAGCGGAGGGAGGGATGGTGGGAGATGGGGGAGGGAACATGCAGAAGTCCAGAGCCTTTGTTTAATAATAGGCTAAGATTAAAATTGACACCACACCCCTACTGCCTCACTAGCCCAGATGCAGACTCCTTGCATTATTCAATGCAACTATAGCTCTCCAGAAATGAAAATACCCATCTCACACACACACAAATTTTACCAATGTATCCTAAATCCCTCAGCTTCTTGCAGAGGCATACATATTTTTTTTTTTGCATTAATAACTAACTAGCTGTATGAATTATTTTTGTTAATTTTTTTTCTTAGTCAGACTTAAAGTTTTCAAGCATTTATCTTTTTTCATTGTGCAATGCTCCTTTTAAAGTTTGGCTGGTAAATCTCAGACTTTACACTTGTGGGGGTATGTAAGTACATGCATATCGATTTATCTATCAAATAGACTTTAAAGATGTACAAACAATATCTACTATGATATCAAATTGCTTACATGGGCCCCCATCCTATTCCAAGCCGATAGTTACCTTCATACAGGCCGCATGTCTGTGGGTTAGAAATTTGTTCAAATTCTGGCCGTATTCATAAACAATTGAGCAATTACAGGGCTAAAGCCTAAAACCGTAAACCATGAACACGTACCTAGCAATTCAGGGCATGATCATGATCAATTAAGCAAGCCTGTAAGTTATAATTTAGACAGAGCCAATAGTAAATGAGACCGTCATCATGATGTCAGTAAAACATGGAGTTTGAACTACAATCAGTTGGGCCATCATTCAATTGCGTTTTGGCCAATTGAATAGGCCTCTAAATAAGCACATAGCATATTTTTTTTACAGAAGTTTTTAGTTAGTGAAAACCTTGCTTTTGGATAGATATTTACTAACTAAAAACTTCTTTAAAAAAATATGTTATGTGCTTATTTAGAGCCCTATTCAATTGGCCAAGTTGCAATTGAATGAGGGCCTTAGTGTTTAGAAGTACGATCTGCAATCGGACTCTACATCCAGAAATGTAGAAATCATTAAATATCAATAAATAAACTGTTTTAGTCCATGTGGGTGGCCTGATATGCCTTAACTCCATGATTTCTGGGATCAATATAACACAGAAATAAAAGATAAATAAAATATTTTTTTTGTACCGATATGCGAGTTTGAGACTGTTGTGTAATTAATTCTGCCTTTCATTGCTTTCCCCGTATTTTAAAGTACAGTAGTGTGTTTATATTTGCTTTTACAGTGCTACGAACAGGTGTTTAACCTACTTGCAAGTCCTGTCAAGTACTCATAGAAATTTTAGATATATTCGACATTTGAAGGCAATTGCAGCCTTGTGGAATTGTTGCAATGGGATCGCGATTTGCGATTTTAGCGATTGAAGTTTTGTGGTCTTGAAAGATCACAGGCGGAGATGGGTAGAAGTTGTGATTTTGGCAACCAGCAGGATTTTTGAGCCTGTAACCCACAAATCGATTGCGGGTAGCTAGAAGAGGCCAATTGAATATCAGTAGCTTTTACGAGCTACCTTACAGGCTGTAGTAATTACAATTTGGCCAATTGAATGGGGGCACAAGTATTGAACAATGCATAATGTGACCAATACCACAGTAACTAAAGTTCCTCAGAAGTATGCAAACATAGGCCCCTATTCAATTGCAGGGCTTTTTGGGTTGAATTGCTCTGTAACTGTTGCAAATGTAAAGCTCGGCATGAAGGTAACTGCGGGCTTGAAATTTACAACAGTTACAGAGCGATTCAATAAAAAAAACCTCAAGTACATGGTCAAAATCCAAAATCGTAAACTATGCACCTGTAAGTAACAGTTCAGAGCATGATCATGATCAATTACTCAAGCCCGTAACTCCCGATGTAGAAACCGTCAATAGTAAAGGAGATCATCATCATGATGTCAGTAAAACATGGCAGTTACATGTCAATCAATAAGCGTTTTCAAGTGCGATATGCAATCGAACTCACAATCCAGCAATATACAAAATAATAAAAATGAATGAAGTAAATGTTATAGTCCATGTGGGTGGCCTGATATGTATTTATTCTCCTTGATTCCCGAGAATGATATAACATGAACATAAAAAAAACAAAAAATTGCAGATTTATTTGCATTTACAGTGATACAAACTGGTGCTTAACCCACTTGTGGGTCCAATCTGGTACTTGTAGGATTTTCTTCTACATTTGCCATTTACAGGTGTGAAAATAATTACTGCCTTGAGAAATTGTAGCAATTGAATAGCAATTTGCAATTTCAGCTATCATAACAGTGAAAAATCAAAGGCCTCGTTGGGCCAGAGGTACAATTTTAAAAATTGCAGTCAGTAATCCATAAATCGTTTATGGACGCATTAGTTTATGGGCTTCATTACGGGCTCCCAAAACTACAATTTTCTCAATTGAATAGGGGCCATAGTGTAACTCTGCTTAAATGTATCAATTGCTATTTTATTTAAAAGGATATATTACTTGCTCTAAATGTTCATTCCTGAAAGCTGGAACTATTCCCTCCTGAACATCTCTAAAAAAAGAAGGAATATATTGTACATTCATAGCCTGTGAAAGCAAATGTTTGTCTTCAAGCATGTGTTTGTGTGTGCATGCAAGTGTGTGTATGTACTTAAGTTTATACGTGTGTCTTTAGGTATATTTATATCAAATATTCATTGAACTATCTTAACCAATTCTTCTCAATCTCACCTCTCTCAACCATCCATGTTCTCCTCTAGTTTCATATTTCTCCCTGTTCATATAAACTTATTTAGGGATTTATGGTGCAATGTTTTTCTTTAAAAAACACTTTAAATAATATATATTGACTTGGCAAATGTAAATAAATACAGGTATACCCCGCTTAAAGCTACCCCGTTTAGGGCTGATTAACTATAGAGCTGTTTTTCTGCTATAGTGCTGTTTTTTTTTCCAAAATTATTTTTTATTAACAAAGGCAATTGCATAAAATACAGAGTAACAATTTTAGTCCATTACATGTTACATTGTTACACAAACCATACATATTTCCAGAAACTTCACTGATCAGCCACGTTGTCTCTACAGTGGGCTTCTGATTTGAAATACAAACAAACTTGTATAACTGTAACTATTATAATTGCCATAACATCTACCTCCTCCTATTTTCCAAGTTTTCCTCCTAGCTGATTGTACAAATTACAACCTAAACACCATTTGATCATAAAAATAAGAGTATTAACCATAAGCTAAGAAATAAATCCTAAATATAATACTTTCATTGATCATACGACCCGATGAAGTTTGTCAGGTAGATGCCTAGACCATACTTATTGCTTAATGGGGAATCTCCCGTAAACATAAGGAGAGAGGGAGAAGAAAAAAATAAAAGAAACAGAAAGAATAACTTAACATAGGCAATTTAAATCAAAAACTGTCAAAGCTAGTAACCAGGTCTTATCTATATTGCTTAGAATTTTTCAATATTAGGCACATTTACTTGCTAAATCAGATTTCCTCCATAGTTCCCCCTCCTCAGCTCTCGGCCTCCGGCTCTCTTCCTCTAGGTTGTTGGAAGAACCTGGATGCCCGAGTATGCTATCCATGGGCCCATTTCTCGAGAAATGTAGGTATTGTGTCTGCTAGGGAATGAGTGATTAGCTCATTCGCAATAATAAAATTCAATTTTGCCTTAACAGCCCCTATGTCTAAGGAGTTTGATTTCCACTTACAAGCTATATTGCTTTTTGTAGCCAGCATAATATACTGTATGAGTTTATTCTGAGAGGGGTAGTGTAGTAATAGGGATCCCCAGCAGGCAGTTATCCTACAATTCCACCAAATGTGTAAGAAGGTACCCATATCGTCACATCCCCTGAAACATCTCGGGCTCTCTGACCTATTCCACTTAGCCAATCCAGGGTGATATACGCTCTATGGAGGACCTTAATAGAAGTTTCCAATACACCATAATTTAAGGAACCCCTAAAGATATTGGACCATGATTCTTCACATTTTTTATGTTCCCATTGAAGGGCCAAATCTTTTTTCCCATTCTCTAATATATTTAGCTTTTGTTTTCTCTGAAAGGAAGTTAAAGGCGTCATATGATTCACTTATCATTCCCTTAGTCAGCGGAGCCTCTCCACAAATCTTTGAGAACCTATTATGTTCGGGCATATCTATTGAACAAGTCATTGTGTTAACAAAGTGTCTCAATCTGCAAAAATTGTAATGCTAATGAAGGAGGAGAGCATAATTATCCCTTAATTCCTTAAATGTGATCATTCGACCTTCCTTTACCCACTAGCCCACTCTATCTAGCTTGTTTAATCTCCACTAATGTTGAGCCGTGGCTGTGATATCTGTAGGGGCTTGGGGATGTGTAAATACAGAAGTTAGATAAGGTGATTTGGGGAAAACAAAGTGGTGATGTGCCCATGTTACACATGATATTGTATGTTTAACTATTGGGTTTGGCAAGTTTCATAACTGAGCTTGTGGATTGGCTATCCATACTGCTGTATCCCATGAGAACGGGCGCATTCCCCAAGTTTTAATAAACATCCAAGCCGGATGCGAGGATAATGAGTGTGCCAAGGGGATGAAGGCCAATTGCGTTGCCCTATAATAGAGTTTGAAATTAGGGCATGATAATCCCCATTTTGTTTTGTGTTTATACATTATTGATTTGGGGACCCTGGCAGAGCCACCTTGCCAAATAAAACGAAAAACTAATCTTTGGAAACTGGACAATTCTCTCATATTAATAGGGATGGGTAGAGTTCTAAATAAGTACATCAGCCTGGGTAAGATAGTCATCTTCACCTTATTAATCCTACCCAACCACGAAATGTAAGCCAACTATTCAAGTCTTTTTTTAAATAGGCTGTATAGTGGTTTGTAATTAGCGTTGTAAATGTCTGTTATTTTGGCGTTACATTTATCCCCAGGTATTTAATGTATTTTGTGGCCCAAATGAATTTGTATGTTTGTGTTAAAAAATCTTTCTCGCAAGAGCTTCTGTTTTCTCTATATTAATATTTAAACCAGAAACGACTCCAAACTTGTCTAACATTTGCATCAAAGCTGGGACCGACCTCACTGGATTCAATAAAGAACATAGCAGGCCATCTGCAAATAGTGAGATTTTAAACTGTTGAAGCCCTATCTGAATGCCTTTGATACCTGAGGTTACTCTTATAATCTGGCTCTATGGCCAGGGCAAATAAGTGGGGACAGCGGGCAACCCTGCCTTGTTCCATGCTGGATGTGGATTACCGGCCTCACACGGCCCGAAATTTTTAAATTATCTTTGGGAGCATTGTAATAAGTTTTAATCAAATTAATAAATCTTCCTTTAAAGCCGAATTTTGCAAGAGACGCTAAAAGACAGGGCCATTCCACTGAGTCAAATGCTTTCTCCACATCCAGCGCGAGCAAGTAGGCCGAAGGTTTGTTAAGCTTCACATGATGCTTCAGATTCTGAATCTTGCGTATATTATCCCCCCGCCTGCCTACACGATATGAACCCCACTTGATCATTATGGATTAGGGATGGTAGAAAGTCAGCTATCCTGTCAGCCATGAGTTTTGCCAAAAATGTAATATTGCAGTTCAGTAGTGAAATTGGCCTATAATTTTTAGTTTCAAGGGGGTCCCTTCCTTCTTTTGAGAATAGGACAATCTCTGCAAGGATTAGCTCTGGGGGAAGCTGCTGGCCCTCCATTATTGCATTGTATAGGGTTGTAAGATGAGGGCTAATTGGTTCACAAATTCTTTGTAGCTCTAGAGTTATCTATAGTTATTTCTTTATTTAAATGAGCTAGGTTCTCCTCCGTCAGTTGTGGGAGGTCTACTTAAAAACCTGTGTATTCCATTAGAATCCGCAGCTGATGCATATAGTTTTTCATAAAATGCACAGAATATCTCTTGTATTTTAGCTGGATTAGATGTAATTTCCCCCTGGGGAGTTTTTAGTTGATAAACCTTTGACTGTGCTTGGGAAGATTTAAGCTTCTTGGCTAAAAGTGAGTCTGGCTTGTTTGCCTTGTGATAAAATCTATGCTGAGTCCAACGAATAGCCTTTTGCGTTTTCTCAGGGAGGATAATATCTATTTCTGCTCTTAGCTTATCTATCCTGATCCTATTTGAGGCAGTGGGTGTCTGTTGGTTAACCTGCTGTAGCTTCTTCAGTTCTGCAGTAAGATTCACTTCTTGCAATTTATGCTTTTTCTTATATTCTGAGGCTAATTTGATACAGGCACCCCTAATGTACACTTTGTGCACAGCCCATACCTAACCTATCCCTGTATCCCAGTCAAGATTTCTATTGAAGTACAGTTTTAATTCCTCACTGATGGGTCGGCCAATAACATTTCATTGATATGCCAGGAATACAGTGATTTATTTTCCATCTTTAAATCTAACACACTTTTCACAATGTAGTGATCTGACCATGTACAGGGAATCTCAGTGTTTTTCATTTGTTCTAATAGGGATGAATCTAGAAAGATATAATCTATCCTCGGGTATGAATCATAAGGATATAAATAAAAAAAATACTCCCTGTCTTTAGGGTGTTGCTCCCTCCAGGTGTCTACTAGGCTTCATTTGGCAAGGTGGCTCCTGATCTGTTTTAGTTTGTTTGAGAACTGAGACAATTTACCCCCCTTGGACCTATCAACATCTGGGTCAAGTGTTAGGTGAAGGTTCCCACCCCCCCCCCCCGAATAATTTTGCCACAATTGTGTTGTTTCAATACTTTGAGGAGACACAAAAACACACTGTGGGGATTTTTAGTTGGAGCGTATATAGAAACAAGGGTTAGCTTGGTTTCTAGAATTCTCTCTGTCAATATAATGTATTTACCCTTTGGGTCTATCTTTTTTTCTTCTAAGATAAATGGGAAGTCCTTATGTAAGAGAATAGCCATCCCTTCCCTCTTAGTGTCTTGGGCTGTAGCAAACACACGTGGGTAATGTTTATGTAGGTATTTTGGTATCCTATTACGCACAAAGTGGGTTTCCTGCATAAAAATCATAGAAGGGCGCTGGTCTCTATATGTGATAAATGCCTTGAGTCTCTTGTGAGTGGAGTTAAAACCTTTAACATTATGAGTCACTAGGACAATCTCTGAGTTATTCATTGGCATAGAAGATTATTGTAACTCACTGCGACCTGAGCACTGCGATGTAGAGCCAAGCACGGAGGCACGAGGACCGAAGAGAAGGACCATCCTGAGAAACCAATGCAGAGGATAAAACCCTCTACCATATCTTCTGTAGTCCTGAAATGAGAAATAAGTATTTTGTTGACCTGGTGAAATAGAAAAATAAAAAACAATATATAAATTGTAACACAATTTAACACACTCTGAACTATCCTCACCATTAATCTTAACACACTTAAGTGCTTAGGGATCCATGACCTTTACTGAAGACCCCTAGAATGAGGAAGACTATGAATAGCAATATAACAGTAATTACCGGAACTCAAAATCGACTAAACAGCCATAAGGCCCTGCGGCCCTAGCTCTCAGCAAGGAGAAGTAATTTTTTTCATAACAATACACACAATAACATTGTATTAACAGCTTAATATAATATAAGTATAAGGGGGTAAATGTGGTTATCAGTCTTTTAGATTGTTCAGCGAATTTCGCCGTGTGAAGAAACAAGTCACACAGGGATCCTCTCCCCTCACTCCATGCTCCGTATCGTGGAGGCCAACGTCACCTCCCACCGTAGAACTGTTATTGACCGTCTTTGGCTCTTGTGAGGAAGCTTTTAATCGCCCACCGTCATTTCTGAAGTAGCCATCAAGTCCTTTAACCGTTTAGAAGTGGATACCGCAGTCCATTGCTTTATTGGCCTGCTTCTAGAATTTGGGTCAGGAGCTTGGACCTGTTCTCCCACAGGAATGAGATTAAGCAAGCTTAGAAATGATTGACATTCTTCCAAGTCGTGTGCTACACATCTGTTTCCTTTAGCAGAAAATTGTAGGCTGAATGGAAATCCCCATCAATAGGGAATCTTATGTTTAATGAGAATGTCCAAAGCCGGTCTCATCTGTCTGCGCTTCAATAATGTTGATAGAGCAAGGTCTGAGTATATTTGTATAACAGCCCCATCCGGGCCTTGGATTCTATTAAGGCCTCTAGATGCAAATAGTAGTTTAGCCCTTGTTTGTCGCCTCCAAAAAACGAACTATGACATCCTTTGGAGCGTTGGGATTTGCGGTTGACCCTAGCGCTCTGTGTGAACGTTCTATAAATACGTCCGTTTCCAGGGTATCGGGCATGATGGTTTTGATAACAGACATCAGGTATGATACAAAGTCTGTTATAGCTGGAGGAATCCCCCTAAATCTGACATTAAATCTTCTTGTCCTATTTTCTAGGTCTTCAAGCTTCAACTCAAGGGCTGCAACTTTCTGAGCATTCATATCAATGTCCAATCTATCTTGGGTTTGGGTTTCCACAACCTGATTCATTGTTCTTTCCAACATATGTGTCCTTTGGCCCAGGTCATGTATATCTTTTGGAAAAACATTAACCGCTTGTGAAAGCTATGTTTTAAGAATGGACTCAAACCAGGCTTTAGAATCCTGGGATAGATTAGTATCTTTAAGGTTGCTTTGTTGCAGGCCCTCAGAGTCTGAGATATCGGAGGTACCTGAGAAAGATTCCAGAGGAGGGGAGCGTCTAGCAGTCGTTGAGGGAAAATACTCTGAGATACTGTGAGTCCCCCCATTTCTCTTAGTTTTGCCCATAATGAGGGACATTCAGAAAGTGACTGATGTCGGATAAAAATAGCTCTTAAAGTAAATATATTGATTAGCGTTCGGGGAGATACTATACATTTTTACCCTTGAATTCTGGGTAGCTCACATTTGCATAAAAAGATTATCTATTCAACTAACTCTCCCTGCCGGGCCTGGGCCCCTTGTACCTGGCCTTCTCAAGATTGTTGTTCCATTTGAGAGAGGGGTGGGTGGACTGAAAGGCTTACAGGCCACATGTCTAGCATTTGTCCTTATTGCCCCTACAACTGGGGAGGTCTCAAAGTTTTTGATGTCACTGAGTTATTCTATTTAATGGCAAATCAGTCCAATGCTTCTTAGACTTGAAGTGAGCTTACAACAAAATAAGATGCCAACTGGGTAGACATGTCCATAATAGCAATGTTTATGCTTTTATTTAAATGGAGCTTTAATAGTTAATTTCTTATTGGTCCTATTAAACTTTTCTTGTACCTATATGCGGTGTGGCACAGACAATACTGTCCCTTGGGTTATTCAGCTGTCTGCTCAAATAAACTATGCATGAGCTTTGTTGAAGTCACCACTGGGTGGGAGTGTTGCGCTGTCCTATCCCTATAATTGCTTTGCGTTTAATATTGTTCTTAAGCTCACAAGGGTATGTCAGCTTTTCTTTTAGTCAGGCGCCCCACCCTATGAGTGTATCTGCTTCAATGATGTCCCCTGTTTTGCTGAAGATTTCTCAAAAACAAGATGACAAAAGCTAAAGAATGAAGCCAATACAACATACAGTTGCATAGTCCAGTAAACAGGGTGCTGGCTATCTAGGGGGTAATCTGCATGTGGTTTATAGCACAATTATCAATACTTTGTAGAGCCCCCAATTACAGTCCAAGGACCATCTTAATCAGATATGGTAGTAGGAGCAAGAGCCTGTGACCCTTTCCATTTGCAATATAATCAATATTGGGAGGCCCAGACCCTAAAAATGCTCTGGTTGTACCAAAGTGTGGCTTCTATGTAAAAGCTTTCAAGGCTATGTACAGTCCTTATTTAATTAGTGCAAGATGTATGGCAGGTCCAGGGGTTTACTAGGAAACAAGCCATCCTAACATGGATTCCCATCCCTGGGTGGCATGAGATGTCTCACTTACCCTGGCCCCCTCTTTAATACTTGCTGTGGTCCAGTGACGCATCCCTTTGAGGCTTGACCTTACTCCAGGGTACTATGGGAGGTTATGGTGATGACCTCTGTACTGCTCCCTTCACTGTGTAAGGCCGTCGCTTGCTCTCCTAATCCTCCTTGAGGCAAACACCAAAGGCCCCCCCAGCCTGGGGTGGCTGCTGTGCATCAACTGTTTGCTGGGCTGAAGTCTGTCGTTGTTAGGCAGATTGGGTTCTCGTGCAGCGCCAGGGCTGCTCTACCACCAGCTCCTGCTCCTCCGCCCGGGCTCTCTGCGCTGCAAAGGTTGCTATTAACAGCTTTGGCCTCAGTGAACGTGTGTGAATGACGGCCGGGGTGTGCTTCGTCCGCCAGGAGTTTCTACATGGGTCTTGTCTGGTTAGATCTCAGGGCTGTCGCTATAGTGCCGTTTTTGCCTGCCAGACCCCTTTTAACGCTCTGATTTTCAATAGCATTGCCCCACTTTAACGCTGTTTTTGCCTGCCGGACCCTTTGAATTCTCTGATTCTCTATAAGAAAACAGAATCCAGGATGACCCAGAAGCTTCAACATCAATAATTTAAAAGTTTATATTTCTACTAATGTTCAGTTTGTGTTAGTGGTTTGCTGTTTCTTTGAAGTTCATATAAAACCAAAAAAGTTTCAATTTCAATGGAAATGTTGGTGTTTTTTTCATGAGTTCCCCTATCCCTACCTTCCCAATGTATCTCTCTAATTATCCAGGATAACCTTTTAAAGTTATCTATTCAACCCACTGTCACCACCTCCCTTGGAAGCGAATTCCACAGATTAACCATCCTTACTGTGAAGAACCCTTTTCTTTCTTTAAGGTCGAATCTTTTTACTTCTAACATCATTTGATATCCTCTTGACAGTTTAAAACCTCTTGGCACAAAAAGCTCCCTTGACAAATCTTTATACTGACCCTGGATGTATTTATATAAGAAAATCATAGCTCCTCTTAGACACTTTTTTCTAGAGAAAATAAGCTTAATTTGGTTATTCTTTTCTTCATAACTTAGCCCCTCCATTCCCCTTATTAGTTTTGTTGCCCTTCTCTGTACCTTTTCCAGCTCTCAAATTTTCTTTTTTATGAAGTGGTGCCCAAAATTTTACTCCATATTCCAAATGAGAAATACTTTACATTTATTCCTTTTAAATCTCCATTTAGATGCCCATTCCTCAATTTTATGTAAATCCCTTTGGAGGGAAAGTACATCATTATTTGATTTTATTACCTTGCACAACTTTGTATCATCAGCGAAAATGGAGACACTACTTTCCAGTCCCACCATTAAGTCATTAATAAATATGTTAAAAAGGAGAGGACCTAATACTGAACCCTGAGGAACTCCACTTACCACATTAGTCCAATCAGAGTATGTTCCATTTACAACAATCCTTTGCTTCCTGTCTTTTAGCCAGCTCTCAATCCATTAGCAGATATTTACTGCAATTCCTGTATCCCTTAGTTTGCACAATAGTCTTCCGTGTGGCACTGTATCAAAAGCTTTTGCAAAATCCAAAAAGGCTATATCCACTGAGATGCCTTGATCCAGGTTCCTACTAACCCCCTCATAGAAACTAATTAGAGTTGTTTGACAAGACCTATCCCTCAAAAATCCATGTTGACTCCTACTTATAATCCAGTTCAAATAGACATATTCTTGTATATTATCCCTTATTAAGCCTTCTAAAAGCTTCCCCACAACACATGTGATGCTCACTGGTCTATAATTCCTCGGATTTGCTCTTGCTAACTTTTTAAATATAGGTATCACATCTGCTTTTCTCCAGTCATCTGGTAGAGACCCTGTGTTGAGTGAATCTTGAAAAATTAAATATAATGGTTTTGCTATTACAGAACCCAGTTCCCTCAGTACCCTTTGATGTATTCCATCAGGACCCGGGGCTTTATTAACATTTATTTTTTCCAACCTCTTTTGGATTACTTCCTGCGTTAAACAATAATTCGGCGAAGGTAGTGTAGCCCCATTATGTTGCAGTGTCCCAACCACTGGTACCTCCCTATATACCGAAGAAAATAACCTATTTAACTCATCTGCTTTTTTCTAGTCACTAATTTTCAGACAGCCTTGTTGGGGCTTCCTAACCCGTAGTTGGCGGCTTGGAACACACAGGCCCCAGTCAGAATTCTGGAAGTAACGCACACAAAATCATTCTCAGTACAAATTCCGTTTATTGCCACGTCATAGCATAGGTTATATACTTGCTAAAGAAGGAGGATATTAGAGGCGATTTTCACAGTTCACGTTTGTCGGTGCAAGGACGGATAATCAGGTGTTTTCTGTTTCTTAGAACAACTAGAAATGTTTTGTGTTTTAGTAAGGTCGCAAGACGTTCCAAGGACAAGAATGTGATATTATGGTTAGACTATATCTCATGTGAATATGTCAGCAAAATATGTTAACCCCTTCATTCCCCTCTTAGATCACAATGTAATCTTTATTTGGGATGTAAGCAGTGGTGTATATATATGAAAGGAAGTGAACGGAGACACTGGAAGGTGATAGACCCTCAAGGGTATCAGTACATGAGATATACCTGTGACCAGATGGTGTTAAGTCACAGTATTTAGCTGAAAATTCTTAGGAATAAAGCCTTGCAGCATGTAATAAAAACACAAAGGAATACAAGGGAAGCAATGACACAGAGACAGGCAATCAGGATCTTCTGACCTAAGGAACAGAGCCAGGAAAACATGTCTTCCCAGATGCTCGCTTGAAACAGTTTGAGACGGTCAGCAATGTCCCTTGTTTGCTCTATGTCATTAGTAATAATAGCAGAATTATCATCAATATAAGAACAACATTCTTTACCTATTAAAACACACACACTGCCTTTGGAAGCTAAAACATAATCTAAAGCCATTCTATTTTGCAAAGCTACCATTCTAATTTGCACCTGCTCCTGGTTTGGTTTCTCAATTGCTTCAGCAGAGCTATTCAAGGCCCTCTGTACTAGTAGAGAAAGGATGGATAGTTCTACCTGTAGTTTCCCTACGCCTGCATGTGGGAAGGTTATACCTAGGGTGTCTAGGAATATTTTCCACCCGCTCTTCTGCTCTATATCCCTCATGTTCCTGATGCGGCCTTGTGGAAGTGTTGGGGTTGTATATATATGGGATTACTTGACCTAAATAATAACTGCCCACCCAATTAGGGTTCGATAGGCGTTCCTGCCACAGATAAAGTATACATCCGTGGCTGGAGAAGGTGGCATAAGGTGGAAGAGATTAGACACGGACCCTTTAGTGTTGCTACAACCAGTACCATTATTTGATATATTATGTAAAAAAGAATATAAATAGGGACATCCGGGACCACTAAAGCTCCAAGGTGAACAACTCTTGTACAGGTCAGAAAGGGAGGAACCAGAGAATGTCCTATAAAAAATAAGTGTGGTATTGGAGCAAGTGGACCAACCAATAGATTTACCTTTTCCTAGGGCCCTAAAACAGTTATACCCTGGGTTAGTGTGGGTTAACATAAATTATACACTCTTATTATATTTTGATGGGAAATACGTGCGTATGAGGTGTTGCATCCATATAGAGTTAAGTGATGTGGCTGAGTGTACATAAGTAAAGAAATTCCATTTGCGGGGTTGTGTACTGCCATTGCAATATATGTGACTCTGGGTGAAGTTTTCTGCTGGAAGGCCAAATAGAGGCATACCCATTTACCCATGTGTAGAGACGTGTGCACTTACCCAGCAATTGGAAAGGTTAAAGGAGTGAGCATATCCTTGTAACATTACGAAAAATGTATTGCGTTCCCAGGAATGATTTTTTATAATTGTGTTATCATATGTGGATCTCTTGTGCCTATGAGGTGAACTAGTATTCGTGTGAGTGTTATTGTGTTTACCACAGACTTTAATGATCGCAGTTTGTCTGGGTCATAATGGCAATTAAGAAATGTCCATAAGGGCATATAAATCAGGAGCATAATGCACATCAACAGGAGAAAGTTCTTCCATGCATTTTTATTATCGCTGTCTTCAATCGCTTTCACAGGACTTTGTCACCTGCTTCACCCCTCTTTGGACACAGCTTCAGACGTGATGCATGGATCCAGATATCCTGTGAGTCAGTGAGGACGGCAGTCCTGGTTACTGCTACAATGGTAGTCGATGGTCCGAATGGGAAGCCTCCCTTCTTTGCTCTGTGACGGACACAGACGAGGTCACCTGGCTGGAACGGATGTGTTGGTTCCTGTGAGGGTAAAGGAAAGTGAGAAGACACATCACCATAGATGCCATTCAATTTATCAATCAATTGTTGCACATATTGTTCTCTTATAAGATCAAGATCACCAGACATAATTACAAGTGGGCCTTTTACCCAAGGAGTTGGAAATGGTATTCGCATTAGAATCTCAAAAGGGGACAACTTAGTAGACTTATTAGGAGTCATCCTAATTTCTGCTAGAATGGCAGATAAGTATTTCTGCCAGTTCACCCATGTACCTGCAGTGGCCTTTGTAAGTTTCTTCTTAATAGTGCGGTTCATTCTTTCCACTATGCCTGAATTCTGAGGATGGTAAGGGATATGGAATTTCCAGGTTATCTGTAGCTATTGTACCAGTTCCTTAATTACCGTACTAATAAAGGCTGGTCCATTATCAGAATTAATTTGCAATGGGCATCCATATCTCAGTATTATCTCGGTAGTTAATATTTTAGCTACCGTCTTAGCATCCTTTGTGTTACAAAGGCCTCAGGCCACCGTAAGAACGGGTCTACTATCACCAACAGGTACAATTGCTTTGATCCTGTCTTTGGGATATGAGTAAAATCAATTTTTAAATGGGTAAATGGAGCTGTAGGTGGAGGCAAGTGATCATGTAATGCTTTGTTAGGTACTGTAGAGTTATTCTGTAGACACTGTATACATCTTTGAATGTATGTCTGGCAGTGTGATTTTAAGTTTCTGATGCAAAATGACAGTTGCAGCTGTTTGCTACCCGGTCATCTAAAGCATTACCTCTAGATATAAAATCATTGCGATTCTTTGTACTTGCTATGTGTTATCAGTTTTTACTAGTTTCGTTTTCAGTGTGTACTACTGGTATGCGTTCTGCTAGATGCAAGGGGGGGTTAAGGGGGATTGGTGCTGCAGCTTGTGCTCTATCTGTCCCTGCTCTATTAGTCCTTCTGCCAGAGTGGGTGAAGTGGGGGTGGGGTGGGGGGAGGGGGGGTTATTAGTGTCAGTGTGTGCTGCAGATTGCTGTACTATGGGAGGATGTTGTAATCGCCTATGATAACTTCCATATCTGTGCCCAGGCTACAAAATCATTCTCAGTACAAATTCCGTTTATTGCCACGTCATAGCATAGGTTATATACTTGCTAAAGAAGGCGGATATTAGAGGCGATTTTCACAGTTCACGTTAGTTTTAGCCAGTCTAATTGTCCTTTTTGCAAACCTTGTTGATTCCCTTGTACTCCCACCTCCTAGAAATGTCACAAAGCCCAAGACCTTGGAATTAATTGACAATTACCCCCAATTGATGTTGAGCTCCTTTACACCTGCTTTTGAGTAATGCTGAATTCTGCATTTTCCTTAAAGACACACATTCAGTCTTTAGCTAAACACTGCTAATTTCACTTAAGAACATGGCCAGAATTTGCTACTTTCTTACACAGAGCACTAAAAGAATTCTAATACACTCCACTCCACTCAAACCTCATTGACTTTTCCATGAACCATCTATTTCAACTTCAATCCATCATAAATACTTCCACATGACTCATCCATCTGGTTTCATACCTCTGTAAGACTGAGCATTAGCTTTCAGAGCTTAAAGCAGTGTTTCAAAAAATATATTTTCAAAGCAGCCTGCCGCCTATAGCCCTTAAAGCTAGAACATTTACAATATACAGATATCAAGTGACCTGCTTGTTCATTCTTCACACACAGCTACCTCCCCCAACATCTTGATTACTTACCACCCCACTCATTCTGTATCACTTGATTAACCATCTCCAATAGATTGTAAGATTTCAGGAGTGGATATGTGGCATACGTTTTGTATTCATTATATGTTCCCCTTTAGCGCTGCATAAAATCTTGGCAGTTTATAAACACATTAATAATAATTCGTTTATATAGAACACAAGCTCTCCAGACTCCTTCTTCTAAGTGAAAGTATCCATCCACCTCACATAGCCTGTTTAATCACCACCCTGGCCTCCTCTGCTCTGGGATAACTCTAAGAAATTCTGAAGCTTGCTGCATACCTAGAGGAACCTTTTTAAACCACCATCCAGACCTCCTCTGCTCTGAGGTAACTCTAAGAAATTCTGATAGCACTTCCCAGCCCCTTAATCACTTTTACATATTAAGATTTTTTTAAATCACTTGCACCTGACCAATCAGCAGTATGTGCTGTCATAATGTGTCACTTCTCTACACGCCATAGCCATTCTGATAAACTTTCAGCACTCTCTCCTGGTATTGATACAAAACATCCACTACATAAAGATAAACTGCATACCAACACCACTGTTTCACAATGCCTCCCTATCGGATTTCTATAGTCTCCTACTAAATGGAAACATCTTGCTAACTTCCTACATCTTCTAACCAGGTAAACTCTATGCCTGTCTTATAGCAAAAGAATTGTCTTCTCTTTCATTCTCTATCACTATCAACATTTTGTCCCTCCCTGTCCAAATTCTTATCTGTAATTCTTTCAGAGGTTTCAGCCTCTCCCACTCCCATTAGATTGTAAATTTGCGAGTTTTCAAACTTGTAAGGTGCTTTGGAAAAAAGCACCATGTACGTTACATTTTAAACTCTGAGACACTTTTTTGGCTTGTGTTTAATATTGTTTTTGTCTTTGTACTACAGAATATATTGTCGCTTTACAAATGAAGGATAATCACATATATTAGTTGTCAAACTACGAATCGTCGTCACGTCAAGGGACACAGTTCGGACCGCAAATGCGGAAGGTGGAGGCTCCAACGTCGGCTGCAATGAGACCCCCATAAGCACTTCATTAACAATGGGGGTCAATAGAGACCCTCATAAATCCATAATTAACCCTGTCACTCATGCGGGTAAATACAGACCCCCATAAACCCATAATTAACCCCGTCAATCATGAGGGTCAATACAAACCCCCATAAACCCTTAATTAACCCTGTCACTCATGGGTGTCAATACAAACTACCATAACCACTTAATTACCCCCTCACTCATGGGGGTCAATACAGACCCTCATTAATCCATAATTAACCCTGTCACTCATGGGGGTCAATACAGACACCCATAAGCACTTCATTAACCCCCTTACTCATGGGGGTCAATACAGACACCCATAAACCCATAATTAACCCTGTCACTCATGAGGGTCAATACAGACCCCCATAATACATATAATTAACCCTGTCACTCATGGGTGTCAATACAGACTACCATAACCACTTAATTACCCCCTCACTCATGGGGGTCAATACAGACCCCCATAAACCCAGAATTAACCCTGTCACTCATGGGGGTCAATACAGACCCCCATAAGCACTTCATTAACCCCCTTACTCATGGGGGTCAATACAGACACCCATAAACCCCTAATTAACCCTGTCACTCATGAGGGTCAATACAGACCCCCATAATACATATAATTAACCCTGTCACTCATGGGAATCAATACAGACGCCATAAGCACTTAATTAACACTGTCACTCATGGGGGTCAATACAGACCCCCATAAACCCATAATTAACCCTGTCACTCATGGGGGTCAATACAGACCCCCATAAGCACTTTATTAACACCGTCACTCATGGGGTCAATACAGACCCCCATAAACCCATAATTAACCCTGTCAGTCATAGGGGTCAATACAGACCCCCATAAGCACTTCATTAACCCCCTTACTCATGGGGGTCAATACAGACACCCATAAACCCCTAATTAACCCTGTCACTCATGAGGGTCAATACAGACCCCCATAATACATATAATTAACCCTGTCACTCATGGGAATCAATACAGACGCCATAAGCACTTTATTAACACTGTCACTCATGGGGGTCAATACAGACCCCCATGAACCCATAATTAACCCTGTCACTCATGGGGGTCAATACAGACCCCCATAAGCACTTAATTAACACCGTCACTCATGGTGTCAATACAGACCCCCATAAACCCAGAATTAACCCTGTCACTCATGGGGGTTAATACAGACCCCCATAAGCACTTCATTAACCCCCTTACTCATGGGGGTCAATACAGATACCCATAAACCCCTAAATAACCCTGTCACTCATGAGGGTCAATACAGACCCCCATAATACATATAATTAACCCTGTCACTCATGGGAATAAATACAGACCCCATAAGCACTTAATTAACATTGTCATTCATGGGGGTCAATAAAGACCCCCATAAACCCATAATTAACTCTGTCACTCATGGGGGTCAATACAGACCCCCATTAGCACTTAATTAACACCGTCACTCATGGGGTCAATACAGACCCCCATAAACCCATAATTAACTCTGTCACTCATGGGGGTCAATACAGACCCTCATAAGCACTTAATTAACACCGTCACTCATGGGGGTCAATACAGACCTCCATAAACCCATAATTAACCCTGTCACTCATGGGGGTCAATACAGACCCCCATAAGCACTTCATTAACCCCCTTACTCATGGGGGTCAATACAGGCACCCATAAACCCCTAATTAACCCTGTCACTCATGAGGGTCAATACAGACCCCCATAATACATATAATTAACCCTGTCACTCATGGGAATCAATACAGACCCCATAAACCCTTAATTAACCCTGTCACTCATGGGGGTCAATACAGACCCACATAAACCCCTAAGTATCCCTGTCACTCATGGGGGGCAATACAGACCCTCATAAGCACTTAATTAACCCTGTCACTCATGGGGGTCAATACAGACCCCCATAAGCCCTTCATTAACACTGTCACTCATGGGTATCAATACAGACTACCATAACCACTTAATTACACCCTCACTCATGGGGGTCAATACAGACCCCCATAAACCCAGAATTAATTCTGTCACTCATGGGGGTCAATACAGACCCCCATAAGCACTTCATTAACCCCCTTACTCATGGGGGTCAATACAGACACCCATAAACCCCTAATTAACCCTGTCACTCATGAGGGTCAATACAGACCCCCATAATACATATAATTAACCCTGTCACTCATGGGAATCAATACAGACGCCATAAGCACTTAATTAACACTGTCACTCATGGGGGTCAATACAGACCCCCATAAACCCATAATTAACCCTATCAATCATGGGGGTCAATACAGACCCCCATAAGCACTTAATTAACACCGTCACTCATGGGGTCAATACAGACCCCCATAAACCCATAATTAAACCTGTCACTCATGGGGGTCAATACAGACCCCCATAAGCACTTCATTAACCCCCTTACTCATGGGGGTCAATACAGACACCCATAAATCCCTAATTAACCCTGTCACTCATGAGGGTCAATACAGACCCCCATAATACATATAATTAACCCTGTCACTCATGGGAATCAATACAGACCCCATTCGCACTTAATTAACACTGTTACTCATGGGGGTCAATACAGACCCCCATAAACCCATAATAACCCTGTCACTCATGGGGGTCAATATAGACCCCCATAAGCACTTAATTAACACCGTCACTCATGGGGTCAATACAGACCCCCATAAAGCCAGCATTAACCCTGTCACTCATGGGGGTCAATACAGACCCCCATAAGCACTTCATTAACCCCCTTACTCATGGGGGTCAATACAGATACCCATAAACCCCTAAATAACCCTGTCACTTATGAGGGTCAATACAGACCCCCATAATACATATAATTAACCCTGTCACTCTTGGGAATCAATACAGACCCCATAAGCACTTAATTAACACTGTCATTCATGGGGGTCAATACAGACCCCCATAAACCCATAATTAACTCTGTCACTCATGGGGGTCAATACAGACCCCCATAAGCACTTAATTAACACCGTCACTCATGGGGTCAATACAGACCCCCATAAACCCATAATTAACTCTGTCACTCATGGGGGTCAATACAGACCCCCATAAGCACTTAATTAACACCGTCACTCATGAGGGTCAATACAGACCCCCATAATACATATAATTAACCCTGTCACTCATGGGAATCAATACAGACGCCATAAGCACTTAATTAACACTGTCACTCATGGGGGTCAATACAGACCCCCATAAACCCATAATTAACCCTGTCACTCATGGGGGTCAATACAGACCCCCATAAGCACTTAATTAACACCGTCACTCATGGGGTCAATACAGACCCCCATAAACCCATAATTAAACCTGTCACTCATGGGGGTCAATACAGACCCCCATAAGCACTTCATTAACCCCCTTACTCATGGGGGTCAATACAGACACCCATAAATCCCTAATTAACCCTGTCACTCATGAGGGTCAATACAGACCCCCATAATACATATAATTAACCCTGTCACTCATGGGAATCAATACAGACCCCATAAACCCTTAATTAACCCTGTCACTCATGGGGGTCAATACAGACCCACATAAACCCTTAAGTATCCCTGTCACTTATGGGGGGCAATACAGACCCTCATAAGCACTTAATTAACCATGTCACTCATGGGGGTCAATACAGACCCCCATAAGCCCTTCATTAACCCTGTCACTCATGGGTATCAATACAGACTATCATAACCACTTAATTACCCCCTCACTCATGGGGGTGAATACAGACCCCCATAAACCCAGAATTAACCCTGGCACTCATGGGGGTCAATACAGACCCCCATAAGCACTTCATTAACCCCCTTACTCATCGGGGTCAATACAGACACCCATAAACCCCTTATTAACCCTGTCACTCATGAGGGTCAATACAGACCCCCATAATACATATAATTAACCCTGCCACTCATGGGAATCAATACAGACGCCATAAGCACTTAATTAACAATGTCACTCATGGGGGTCAATACAGACCCCCATAAACCCATAATTAACCCTGTCACTCATGGGGGTCAATACAGACACCCATAAATCCCTAATTAACTCTGTCACTCATGAGGGTCAATACAGACCCCCATAATACATATAATTAACCCTGTCACTCATGGGAATCAATACAGACACCATACACACTTAATTAACACTGTTACTCATGGGGGTCAATACAGACCCCCATAAATCCATAATTAATCCTGTCACTCATGGGGGTCAATACAGACCCCCATAAGCACTTAATTAACACCGTCACTCATGGGGTCAATACAGACCCCCATAAACCCAGAATTAACCCTGTCACTCATGGGGGTCAATACAGACCCCCATAAGCACTTCATTAACCCCCTTACTCATGGGGGTCAATACAGATACCCATAAACCCCTAAATAACCCTGTCACTCATGAGGGTCAATACAGACCCCCATAATACATATAATTAACCCTTTCACTCATGAGAATCAATACAGACCCCATACGCACTTAATTAACACTGTTACTCATGGGGGTCAATACAGACCCCCATAAACCCATAATTAACCCTGTCACTCATGGGGGTCAATACAGACCCCCATAAGCACTTCATTAACCCCCTTACTCATGGGGGTCAATACAGACACCCATAAATCCCTAATTAACCCTGTCACTCATGAGGGTTAATACAGACCCCCATAATACATATAATTATCCCTGTCACTCATGGGAATCAATACAGACCCCATACGCACTTAATTAACACTTTTACTCATGGGGGTCAATACAGACCCCCATAAACCCATAATTAACCCTGTCACTCATGGGGGTCAATACAGACCCCCATAAGCACTTAATTAACACCGTCACTCATGGGGTCAATACAGACCCACATAAACCCATAATTAACCCTGTCACTCATGGGGGTCAAAGCAGACCCCCATAAGCACTTAATTAACACCGTCACTCATGGGGGTCAATACAGACCCCCATAATACATATAATTAACCCTGTCACTCTTGGGAATCAATACAGACCCCATAAGCACTTAATTAACACTGTCATTCATGGGGGTCAATACAGACCCCCATAAACCCATAATTAACTCTGTCACTCATGGGGGTCAATACAGACCCCCATAAGCACTTAATTAACACCGTCACTCATGGGGTCAATACAGACCCCCATAAACCCATAATTAACTCTGTCACTCATGGGGGTCAATACAGACCCCCATAAGCACTTAATTAACACCGTCACTCATGAGGGTCAATACAGACCCCCATAATACATATAATTAACCCTGTCACTCATGGGAATCAATACAGACGCCATAAGCACTTAATTAACACTGTCACTCATGGGGGTCAATACAGACCCCCATAAACCCATAATTAACCCTGTCACTCATGGGGGTCAATACAGACCCCCATAAGCACTTAATTAACACCGTCACTCATGGGGTCAATACAGACCCCCATAAACCCATAATTAAACCTGTCACTCATGGGGGTCAATACAGACCCCCATAAGCACTTCATTAACCCCCTTACTCATGGGGGTCAATACAGACACCCATAAATCCCTAATTAACCCTGTCACTCATGAGGGTCAATACAGACCCCCATAATACATATAATTAACCCTGTCACTCATGGGAATCAATACAGACCCCATAAACCCTTAATTAACCCTGTCACTCATGGGGGTCAATACAGACCCACATAAACCCTTAAGTATCCCTGTCACTTATGGGGGGCAATACAGACCCTCATAAGCACTTAATTAACCATGTCACTCATGGGGGTCAATACAGACCCCCATAAGCCCTTCATTAACCCTGTCACTCATGGGTATCAATACAGACTATCATAACCACTTAATTACCCCCTCACTCATGGGGGTCAATACAGACCCCCATAAACCCAGAATTAACCCTGGCACTCATGGGGGTCAATACAGACCCCCATAAGCACTTCATTAACCCCCTTACTCATCGGGGTCAATACAGACACCCATAAACCCCTTATTAACCCTGTCACTCATGAGGGTCAATACAGACCCCCATAATACATATAATTAACCCTGCCACTCATGGGAATCAATACAGACGCCATAAGCACTTAATTAACAATGTCACTCATGGGGGTCAATACAGACCCCCATAAACCCATAATTAACCCTGTCACTCATGGGGGTCAATACAGACACCCATAAATCCCTAATTAACTCTGTCACTCATGAGGGTCAATACAGACCCCCATAATACATATAATTAACCCTGTCACTCATGGGAATCAATACAGACCCCATACACACTTAATTAACACTGTTACTCATGGGGGTCAATACAGACCCCCATAAATCCATAATTAACCCTGTCACTCATGGGGGTCAATACAGACCCCCATAAGCACTTAATTAACACCGTCACTCATGGGGTCAATACAGACCCCCATAAACCCAGAATTAACCCTGTCACTCATGGGGGTCAATACAGACCCCCATAAGCACTTCATTAACCCCCTTACTCATGGGGGTCAATACAGATACCCATAAACCCCTAAATAACCCTGTCACTCATGAGGGTCAATACAGACCCCCATAATACATATAATTAACCCTTTCACTCATGAGAATCAATACAGACCCCATACGCACTTAATTAACACTGTTACTCATGGGGGTCAATACAGACCCCCATAAACCCATAATTAACCCTGTCACTCATGGGGGTCAATACAGACCCCCATAAGCACTTCATTAACCCCCTTACTCATGGGGGTCAATACAGACACCCATAAATCCCTAATTAACCCTGTCACTCATGAGGGTCAATACAGACCCCCATAATACATATAATTATCCCTGTCACTCATGGGAATCAATACAGACCCCATACGCACTTAATTAACACTTTTACTCATGGGGGTCAATACAGACCCCCATAAACCCATAATTAACCCTGTCACTCATGGGGGTCAATACAGACCCCCATAAGCACTTAATTAACACCGTCACTCATGGGGTCAATACAGACCCACATAAACCCATAATTAACCCTGTCACTCATGGGGGTCAAAGCAGACCCCCATAAGCACTTAATTAACACCGTCACTCATGGGGGTCAATACAGACCCCCATAAACCCATAATTAACCCTGTCACTCATGGGGGTCAATACAGACCCTCATAAACCCTTAATTAACCCTGTCACTCATGGGGGTCAATACAGAACACATAAACCCGTAAGTAACCCTGTCACTCATGGGGGGCAATACAGACCCTCATAAGCCCTTCATTAACCCTGTCACTCATGGGTGTCAATACAGACTACCATAACCACTTTAATTACCCCCTCACTCATGGGGGTCAATACAGACCCCCATAAGCCCTTCATTAACCCTGTCACTCATGGGTGTCAATACAGACTACCATAGCCACTTAATTACCCCCTCACTCATGGGGGTCAATACAGACCCCCATAAGCCAAGAAATAACCCTTCCACTCTTGGGGCTTAATACAGACCCTGATTAAACCCTTAATTACCCTGTCACTCATGGGGGTCAATACAGACCCTCATAAGCACTTCATTAACCCCGTCACTCATGAGGGTCAATACAGCCCCCCATAAGCACTTAATTAACCGTGTCACTTATGGGGGTCAATACAGACCCCCATAACCCAATAAATAACCCTGTCACTCATGAGGATCAATAGAGACCCTCATAAGCCTCAATTTAACCCCATCAGTCCCATAAGGGTATATTATTACCCTTATGGGGCTGTTACAACCCTAACATTAACCGCATAAGTGCCATGACGGTACTCAAGGGCCATCATGGCACTAACTAGAAACACTACACTGCACTATACCCCCTAATAAACCATTAAATCTAAACTAACCTATTACCATCAACACTACCTACCTATCCTCCCTACCTACCCCCTAATAACCCCCCACCTATCTAATTACAGAAAATTTAAAAAAATCAAGTCACCAAAAATAAAAAATCTACATTACAGAAGATTAAAAAAAACTAACTCACAAAAAATAAAAAAAGGAACATTACAGAAAATAAAAAAAAATACATTACAACTCCTCCCCCCACTACAGAAAAAAAAAAAATTCACACCTGAAAAGGAAATACTTAGAATACAATACAATACAAAACATACAATATATTACATACATTACAATACATACAATACAAATTAAGTGAAATACAATACCCCCCAATCTATCTAATATACAAAAAATCCTATCTATCTAATATACATCCTCCAATCTATTTAATATGCAATACATCCTATCTATCTAATATACATCCTCCAATCTATCTAATATACAATACATCCTATCTATCTATTATATACATCCCCCAATCTATCTAATATACAATACATCCTATCTATCTAATATACATCCCCCAATCTATCTAATATACAATACATGCTATCTATATAAAATACATCCCCCTATCTAACATACAATAAATGCTATCTCTATATAAAATACTCTAATTCTAAGCTAAAAGAAAATAATTAAGACCACTTACCTTTGCAGATGTCTCTTCAGATCGGCAACGAGGGAAAAAATATAAATAAATTAGTGCAATACATTTACAGAAAATAATAAATAAACATTATAAATATTCTAAATATTCTACTCACCTTTCCAGCATGTCCCAGTCCTTCTTCTTTTCGCCGTCTCCGGTGCGGCCCCTGTTAAAAAAAACCATAACATTAGGACACATACATAAACATAAAACAAATGAAAATAAACAGAATCTACATTGGACTTACCTCCCCGCGATGTCTCCGGCCTCCTCCTCTTCTGCCCTGCCCTGGAACCGCGCTCTAACAAAATAAAAATAACAGAGATCCGCACTCGCGTTCTCCCCAACGCTAATGAGCCTCCTTGAGCCTTTTCCGGAAGAAAATAGGCAATGGCACCTTCTGATTGGTTGAAAACGCTGTCTATCAAATTCAGCCAATCAGAAGCCGCCAATGTGTGAGCCAATCTGAAAGGGATACACCCCAAAATCCCACTCTGATTGGATAATGCACCTGTCAATCTTTATTTCAACTAATCACAATGCCTTCAGCCAATCAAAATGGAATACACCCCCACAGGGTAATTGGCTGGAGGCATCTGCACATTCTGATTGGTTGCACCGACAATAGCCAATCATATTGGGATACAACCCAACGTACTAATTGGCCGAAGGCATTTGCGCCTTCTCATTGGCTGTTGTCAATGTCAATCACTATTACAGCCAATGAGAAGGCGCAGATGTCTTCAGCCAATTACCCCATGGGGGTGTATCCCATTATGATTGGCTGATGGCAATTGGTTTAAATAAAGATTGACAGGTGCATTATCCAATCAGAGTGGGATTTTGGGGTATATACCTTTCTCATTGGCTCACACATTGGCATCTTCTTCTGATTGGCTGAATTTCCTAGACAGCGTTTTCAGCCAATCACAAGCCGCCATTGCCAATTTTATTCTGGAACACTCCGTAGGAGGCACATTAGCGTTGGGGAGGTTCCCAAGTGCGGACCTCCGTTAGTTTTTTAACCATTTTTTTTAGAGTCGGATTGTTCCCGTGCCCATCCGGGGCAGAAGAGGAGGAGGCCGGAGACATGGCAGGGAGGTAAGTACAATGTAGATTATGTTTTTTTTTTCCTAGATTGCTGATCTGAAGGGACATCTGCAAAGGTAAGCGGTCTTAATTATTTTATTTTAGCTTTGAATTAGGGTTTGTATATAAAGATAGCATTTATTGTATGTTAGGGGGATGTATATTACATAGATAGGATGTATTGTATATTAAATAGATTGTGGGATCAATATTACATAAATAGGATGTATTGTATATTAGATAGATAGGGGGATGTATATTACATAGATAGGATGTAATGTATATTATATAGATTGGGTGATGTATTTTAGATAGATTGTATTGTATGTATTCTATATCTATTTCCTTTTCAGGTGTGTGTGTGTGTGGGGGGGTTGTAATGTATTTTTTTAATTTCGCTGACTTTAGGTTTTTTTAACCTAACCTCCAACTCCAGCATGGCAGTGTGTAACGCAAGTTTATAATCTCCCACTGTCAATCATATTTGGCTACATAGATAGAGGTATAGGGGAATCCAGATGTGGACCCCTTGCTCACTGAGCCTTAGGGAGTACAGCTGCACCTCACTGACGAAGTACAATGTAGGCTGAAACACGTCTGTGGTTTGCTGTTTCTCCTGTTCAGGGTAGAATTGTCTGGTATTTCTGGGCTGGGTAACTCTCTTGAGTGAGACCAGACAGATATACTACAGGATATTTCTCCCTGTGAATGGCACAAGTGAGCTAAAAGAGGTTGCACTCAGAGTGGATTATTATGTCTATAGAACTAACCTAGTAAGGTTAGTTTGTTCTCTAATGAGCACTTCTGACTTATCTGTTTTGTTTATGCAAATTACCCTTAGGGTTTAGTCTCTCTAAGAGGTATAAGGGAATCCAGACATGGACCCCTTGCTCACTGGGCCTTAGGGAATTCAGCTGCACCTCACTGACGAGGCCCAATGAAGGCCAAAACGCATCTGTGGTTTGCTGTTTCTCCTGCTCAGGATAGAATTGCCTGGTAATTCGGGGCTGGGTTACTCTTCTGAGTGATACCAGACTGATATACTACAGGATATTTCTCCCTGTGAAGGGCACAAGTGACCTAAAAGAGGTTGCACTCAGAGTGGATTATCATGTCCATAGAACTAACCTATTAAGGTTAGTTCGTTCTCTGATGAGCACCTCTGACTTATCTGTTTTGTTATATATAAGCCAGTAATTTCCGGGTATGTTATTTTTTGGGGGGAGATATCTTTGAATTGTTTGATAATTCGTCCTGAGTATAAATCTCTGATATATTTAATCCTATCCCATCCTTAAATCGGCATTTTATCCCATAACTTAAATCGGCATTATAGGGGAAGGGATTGTTAACGAACCATATTTTTTGTTTTAAATTTATGCCACATCTTTATTCCAAATCTGACAGTTTTAAGAGGGTTTATTAAAAGTATATCTTCTTCTCTATACCATAAGAAGATATACTTTTAATAAACCATCTTAAAAAAAAATAATGTATTGTTAAACAAAAGTAGGTTTGGCAACTATTAAATCTAGAAGCCTAATTCCATAGCCTTCTGGGTTTTAACCATTGCTCTTTCTTTCTACTTGCTTTGCTCTGAGATACATTTTTAGCTACATATACATTGCCAGACTCACAAGCTCCACAGCTCACACACAGCTGGGTGAAACTTATGACTATTAGCATCATACATTATAATAGTAATAAAAGAGTCACAGTTACAGATTGTAAACAAGAAAACCCTGAATTCTGTTGAACATAATTTCCTGAATTGAGCACTAATTTTAAAAATGAAAACACTTTTCCCACATGCTTTGTTCTCATTTAACAAGAGTTATGAAATATCCACAATCTAAGCACCCCCATTGATTTAGGCTACTAGGAGGATGTTTAAACAAGAATAAACAGGGTACAAAAATAAAGTATAACAAAATATAGTAAAGTCCCTAGTAAATTGTATAATGCTATATAATCTATGTAGTGATAGTGAAAATAGTAAGAAACAAGTATGTTCTTGAGAACCTGTAAAATGTAATTCCTATTAGCCAAATACTGTTTTTAACCTGGTTCAGTCAAGACTATTGAGCATGTCTATGGCTTGTCATATAGTGCCTCTTCAGAACTGTTTGCTGGCCTGGTAGGAAAGTGGCATGCACTGTGAGATAATTCCCTTACAAGTCACACGATTTCTATCATTATTAATGCCATGACAGCAGGCTCATGTAGTTTCTTCATACTATAAGAGACTCACAATAATATTGTATTCATTCCAAAACAGCCTTAGAAAAAAAGTTCCAAGGCTACCACAATATGGTCTCACCGCCACCCACAAGCATTTGCATGAGCATGGGGGCAGGGGCTATACAGCTAGATTGATCCTCAGTGTCTATGAAATAAAGGTAATTTAATTAAAAGGAAATAAAAGCTTAGCTAAGAATTACAACGCAGGTCATCATGGAGTAGGAGATATCTTCTTTTTTTCTCTAATATTACCCAAAGCATTTAGAGTGAGTGGTTCTGGAGGGTGGAAGAAAAAGATATAGAGAAAGGCATATAGAGGTGCTAGATGGGGAGAATGGTAACTTGATGCTAGGCAAACAGGTAGATTCATGGACAATGTGTGCTTCATTTTGCTAGTGGATTTATTAGTTTGATTTTAGCCCAATAATTAAAATCTGTTTGCTACAAAAACAGAAAGTCAGCCTTTTATTTTGCTCCCAAATTTGTACAGTTGTCTCTCAAGCAACAGTACTGCCTCTAAAAACCAAATATAATATACTTTCTGCAGAATTAAATCAGTAACTGTCTATTTTTTATTTGTATGTACAAACTAACTAAATGCTTTTAGCCTGTGTATATCAGAGAATAGATATCTAATGATACAATGTCTGATATTCACATTACCATTGTGATGTAGAGGTAAATGGTCTTTCTGCTCTTTTGGGTAATATAAAACCTATTCTTTGGAACTGTCAGCAGTCCCTATGTTTAGTTGAAGGGTCACAACCTTTCCCATCGTGTGGTCAGATGTTTGTTTGAACAAACTTGTTCTTTTATTTGCATTCCACAAATTGGGTAACATCCATGAGCATAGTTCGTTGTCCTTCCTCTATTTAATCAGTGTGTTATGTGCTTTGTTTTTCTTCTTTAAAACGTGTCCTCACATTCTCCTGATCAGTCCTTACTAATCCATGAAAATTTTAGTAATCATGAGGTTTCTGGTCACTTTGATTTTTTCCTTTCATTTTCTTGTGAGTGCTGACAACCAAGATTCAACCACAGAAGCAGACTGCAATGATAAAGATATTTTTCATGCAGTGGATGTTGCACTGAGACACTACAATGATAAAAAAGAAAGTGGCAATCAGTTTGTTCTACACAGAATCACAGATGCCAGGACAATGGTAGGTGAACTTTATAATTGTTGGCTTTCAGGAGAAAAAATAAACAGGACTGAACAGTCACAGGGTATAACTGAAAATAGCAGGTTATAAATAATGAATTTTCCCGTAACCCCATGTTTTTACAAGAAATTTCCCTGATTAGAGGAAAAGAGTATGCATTGCGTCTTTCATGGATATAATATATTTCATGGGTTGACCAGGAAAAACAGACAGTCATGCCGAGATAGAGAAAATATTGCAATTTAATTTCACATACTTTATCATAGTAGTTTTGTTACATAATACGTGTGTGATATTAGCACTTTTCATCTAATATTTTTATATTCATATATACTTAATATAATATACTTAATATATATATTTAGATAGATAGATAGATAGATAGATAGATAGATAGATAGATAGATAGATAGATAGATACTGCAAGTCACTCTTTGGCACAAAATACAATGCCACTGAATCAAAAACTAATACAGTTGCATTTAACCTAGTGATAATTTTTTCATACTTATGTAATGGAGAAGAGGAAAATCATTCAGGAGTGTTTTATTAGTGCATATATATATCCAGATTGTTAATATTTTATACAAATAAAAGAATGTAATGTTTGCCGGTTGTATTATTGCTTAATGTACACAGGAAGAATAGTCTGATTTTAGTTTAACAAGTACAGTATTGGTGCATTTATATTAAACTCATGCTTTCACAAGTACAGTATTGGTGCATTCTCAGTAAACTCAAACACTTATAGTCCTATCAAATTCCAGTCTCATAGATACGAGGCTTCTACTTAAATCCTATGTGCTGCCTATTTATAAAAGTTACGACGCTATTAAATTAGCCCTGGTGCAAGCAACGTGTGAGCTGCGCAGCTGGGCCGTCCGTATCAACACAGAGAAAATCTACATGAGGAGTGACAGCCTGCGAGATGATCTCGCAGTCTCCCACACCTCATTCATTGCTGCGGGGGTTCTAAACGGGACCTCCGCGGCAGTCCCACACATAAGCCCTGCCGTGGGGGGTACACCAACTACCCCCCCGGGACCTAAAATTAACCCCCCTCTATGCTGGGGGTTACCAACGGGACCCCCAAAGTGTCCCCACATTAACCCCTTGCGGCAGGGGACCATAGGGACCCCCGCAGCCCCCCCCCCCCACATCAACCCCTTACAGCGGGGGTCCCAGATCGGCACCAATCGTGATCCCGCTGCATTTAAAATTTTAAATTTCCCGCCTCGCGGGTCCTTAAAGAACCGTAAAGGTCCTGAAAGGACTCGCGCTAAAACATATTAACCCCAGGCATATCAGAGAATAGATATCTAATGATACAATGTCTGATATTCACATTACCATTGTGATGTAGAGGTAAATGGTCTTTCTGCTCTTTTGGGTAATATAAAACCTATTCTTTGGAACTGTCAGCAGTCCCTATGTTTAGTTGAAGGGTCACAACCTTTCCCATCGTGTGGTCAGATGTTTGTTTGAACAAACTTGTTCTTTTATTTGCATTCCACAAATTGGGTAACATCCATGAGCATAGTTCGTTGTCCTTCCTCTATTTAATCAGTGTGTTATGTGCTTTGTTTTTCTTCTTTAAAACGTGTCCTCACATTCTCCTGATCAGTCCTTACTAATCCATGAAAATTTTAGTAATCATGAGGTTTCTGGTCACTTTGATTTTTTCCTTTCATTTTCTTGTGAGTGCTGACAACCAAGATTCAACCACAGAAGCAGACTGCAATGATAAAGATATTTTTCATGCAGTGGATGTTGCACTGAGACACTACAATGATAAAAAAGAAAGTGGCAATCAGTTTGTTCTACACAGAATCACAGATGCCAGGACAATGGTAGGTGAACTTTATAATTGTTGGCTTTCAGGAGAAAAAATAAACAGGACTGAACAGTCACAGGGTATAACTGAAAATAGCAGGTTATAAATAATGAATTTTCCCGTAACCCCATGTTTTTACAAGAAATTTCCCTGATTAGAGGAAAAGAGTATGCATTGCGTCTTTCATGGATATAATATATTTCATGGGTTGACCAGGAAAAACAGACAGTCATGCCGAGATAGAGAAAATATTGCAATTTAATTTCACATACTTTATCATAGTAGTTTTGTTACATAATACGTGTGTGATATTAGCACTTTTCATCTAATATTTTTATATTCATATATACTTAATATAATATACTTAATATATATATTTAGATAGATAGATAGATAGATAGATAGATAGATAGATAGATAGATAGATAGATAGATAGATAGATAGATACTGCAAGTCACTCTTTGGCACAAAATACAATGCCACTGAATCAAAAACTAATACAGTTGCATTTAACCTAGTGATAATTTTTTCATACTTATGTAATGGAGAAGAGGAAAATCATTCAGGAGTGTTTTATTAGTGCATATATATATCCAGATTGTTAATATTTTATACAAATAAAAGAATGTAATGTTTGCCGGTTGTATTATTGCTTAATGTACACAGGAAGAATAGTCTGATTTTAGTTTAACAAGTACAGTATTGGTGCATTTATATTAAACTCATGCTTTCACAAGTACAGTATTGGTGCATTCTCAGTAAACTCAAACACTTATAGTCCTATCAAATTCCAGTCTCATAGATACGAGGCTTCTACTTAAATCCTATGTGCTGCCTATTTATAAAAGTTACGACGCTATTAAATTAGCCCTGGTGCAAGCAACGTGTGAGCTGCGCAGCTGGGCCGTCCGTATCAACACAGAGAAAATCTACATGAGGAGTGACAGCCTGCGAGATGATCTCGCAGTCTCCCACACCTCATTCATTGCTGCGGGGGTTCTAAACGGGACCTCCGCGGCAGTCCCACACATAAGCCCTGCCGTGGGGGGTACACCAACTACCCCCCCGGGACCTAAAATTAACCCCCCTCTATGCTGGGGGTTACCAACGGGACCCCCAAAGTGTCCCCACATTAACCCCTTGCGGCAGGGGACCATAGGGACCCCCGCAGCCCCCCCCCCCCACATCAACCCCTTACAGCGGGGGTCCCAGATCGGCACCAATCGTGATCCCGCTGCATTTAAAATTTTAAATTTCCCGCCTCGCGGGTCCTTAAAGAACCGTAAAGGTCCTGAAAGGACTCGCGCTAAAACATATTAACCCCAGGCAACTAAAATTAACCCCATAACTCATGGGGCTCTAAACAGACCCCCATAAGCCCTTAATTAACCCTGTCACTCATGGGGGTCAATACAGACCCCCATAAGCCCTTAATTACCCTATAACCCATGGGGGTCAATACAGACCCCCATAAGCCTTAATTAACCCTATAACTCATGGGGGTCAATAGAGACCCCCATAAGCCTTTAATTACCCCAATCAGTCATAGCATCATGACACTAAGCACAAACACTACACTACACTTACCGCCCCAAATAACACTAAATCTAAACAAACCCCCTTCTACCCTAACCTATTAACCCCTACCTACGTAACACAAGATACCTAACCCCCTATCTATACCTAACCCCCAATCTAACCCCCCGTCTATACCTAACCCCTAATCTAAACACCCCCCCTGTCTATACCTAACCCCTAATCTAAACCCCCCCTGTCTACAGCTATCCCCCTAAGCCTTTGCAGATGTCCCTTCTGATTGCACCCCCTAGAAAAAAAAGAAACATTAGATTATTCCAACAATAAACATTACTCATAATAAATAGATATTACAAATACAGTATTAAACTTACCTTTACCTTTTACCTTTATTTTAGCATAGATTTAGGGGATTAGGCATAGACAGGGGGGGTTAGATTGGGCGTTAGGTATAGACAGGGGGGGGTCGTTTAGTTTGGAGGTTAGGTATAGACAGGGGGGGGTTTAGATTGGGGGTTAGGTATAGTCAGGGGGGTTTAGATTGAGGGTAAGGTATAGATAGGGGGAAATGTATTGTTATTATCTATATATTTCTAATGTATTCATGATTGTTATGTGTATTTGTGTATTCCTTTGCAAGTGTGCAATTATATTTGTATTTTATGTAGTGTGGGGTTGGGGTGATTCGATTTTTATTTTATGAACATTAGCTTTTTTTATTTTATGTAGTGTGTGGGGGTTGTGATTTGTTTTTTATTTGATGTAGTGTGGGGGGGTTGTGATTTTTATTTTATTTTATGTACCTTAGGTTTTTTTATTTTATGTAATTGGTCTGGTGGGGAGTTTAATGGGGGTTTGGTAGGTCATGTTAGGTAGGTAGGGGTTAATAGGTTAAGGTAGGGGGTGTTAGTTTAGATTTAGTGGTTTATTGGGGGGGGAAGTGTAGTGTAGTGTTTGTACTTAGTGTCATGAGGGTCCTGGTGCTTATGGGGTTAATAATAGGCTTCTAATTGTCCTATGAGGGTCTTCGTAGACCCTTATGGGACTGATTGGGTTAACTAAGGGCTTATGAGGTTAATTAAGGCTTATGGGGGTCTGTATTGACCCCCATGAGTTATATGGTTAATTAAGGCTTATGGGGTCTGTATTGACCCCCATGAGTGACAGGGTTAATTAGGTGCTCATGGGGGTCTGTATTGACCCCCATGAGTTATAGGGTTAATTTTAGTTGCCTAAGGTTAATATTTTTTAGCGCGAGTCCTTTCAGGACCTTTGCAATCCTTTAAGGACCCGATACCTATGGACCCCTGCAGCTAGGGGTTAATGGGGACCCCCAGCATAGAGGGTAGTTAATTTTAGGGGCCGCGGCCGGGATTGCTAATAGGCGGGGAATTTAAACGTTTTAAATGCAGCAGAGCCCTGATCTATGCCGATCCTGGACCCCCGCTGCAAGGGGTTAATGTGGGGGGGCTGCAGGGGTCCCGACAGGGACCCCTGCAGCATAGGGATGTGTATAGGGAGCAGGGGGAAGCATCACACGGCTGTCTCGGGCTGCTCCGAGGCAGCACATAGAGAGGCTTTAGGATCCCTTGTTAGCACTTTTTTTTTCCTCTCTTAGAGCTTATTCTCTGACATTTTTCGGAGTTATCTCGCAAAGCAGGCTGCGAGGGAAGTATTGGGGATTCGGTCCTCGCAAACAGAAAAAAAATGCCTTTTGCGAGGACCGAGGGAACTACGAGGGCTAATTTAATGAGGGCCTTAATGTTTCCTTCCCTTTTCTTACTAGCCTGGATCTAATGGTGGGACACATAACTATGTCAAGTACCAAGTACATGAAGGATCCTGTGGAGTGAAAAGTGGTATAGAATGGCAAGAATGTGACTTCAATGAACCTGTGGAAGTAAGTTTATTATTTTGTGTCTAAAGCTAATAGTTTTGTCAAATGTGCAGTCAATGAATCTTCACAGTCATATTTTATGTGAGTTATATGAGTTATTTGCATAACATTAAAATATCACGTAAATCTCACATTGACAGCATGGCAAAATTTTGATTATAAGCTAAATGTATTTTGAGAGGATATGAATTGAAATTCAAAGTAGAAAAGATGTATGTATAATTTAATTTATTAACTGTTATGTGTATATTAATTAACCAATTAATATAAGGTATTCTCCTTAGTGGACTCATTTGATCACATTAGTTGCATTTCTTTCTAGAAACACTTTCAAGATCTGACTTAACTGAGAGTAACCTTATTTGCATCAAAACACCCTTTTATGTGATAAGCCAGGCACACGAAAAAAAATAACCTGCACAAAATAGTTAAAGGTATATGTAAGTGAGCTGGATTATGAATGCGTCTAATAGAGGAGAATTAGTAGTGTATGAAAAAATAACAAAATAAACATTTATACAGTTACCCTTTAAGCTATATGCAAGTGAGCTAAGTTATGAATGCATCTGATAGAGGGGGATTAGTAGTGTATGATTACATTTATCAAACGAAGGGTAAACAACAACTCTCTAAATTAAATAGAGTAAACAGATAATGTAAATATTGAATTCCTATGTGTACTGGGTCTACAGTGCCTCTTGCCAGCACACCATAGAAACACACAAGACTCTATTTTGGAATATTGTAGCAACAAACTAAAGAAAAAGCTAAACAAATTATATTTTATTAATTAACGAAAAAACATAAATATAAAAGTGCAATGGTGAATATAAAAAGATATACAATACAGCATATCTATAAAGCAGGCTTCGGACAAAGGAGGCAATACCGTTATATTGCGACAAACTGATTACCACCAAAAGAAACTGCGCTTATTAAGCGACAGAAGTACATATAAAAAGTTGATGACCGATCCAACATTGGACTTCAAACAGGAATTGAATTCAATTCTTATGGAGGGCCTTTGGAACAATACAATTTCAAGACAAGAGTACAATTATCTGCTCAATAAACATCCTACTATACCAACCTTCTATTCATTACCGAAGGTCCATAAGAATCAAAAGACACCTCCTGGACGCCCAATTGTGTCTGGTAAAAACAGTCTATCAGAACATGTGAGTACTTACATAGATCAGATCTTAAGACCTTTTGTGACAACACTGGCCTCGTATGCCCAAGACACCAAAAGTGTCTTAAAAAGATTGTATCGTTTACGGTTGGAGGCCGAATCCTTACTTGTCTGTTTGGATGTGGAAGGTTTATATACTTCAATTCCACATGAAGTAGGCATTAATTATGGTCCTGCAATGACCTTCCACGTTCATGGTCTGTGCATGTGTCTCTGTGTGAGTGCATGCAATTCACTGTGCCTGGGAAAGATTTCATGGGCGGGGGGAGGTAATGGGGCAATTCACCGGGGCTGGAAGAGATCATAGGGAGGTAATGAGGTAAATCATTGGGGTTGGGGGGATTACAGGGCCAAATCACTGGGGCTGGGGGAAGTTTCACCTGGGATGTAGGTAAAATAATCAGTGAATGAGGGGACACAGACCTTGTTCTAGGTATTACAAAAATCTAAAGGAAAGAAGCAGCTCAATTCACAGACCAAAAAGATACAATGTATTATGTATGCTAATTTTCCCTGGGATTTTCAGGGGTTGTCAACATTGATGGAAAACAGTTTGCAAATGCAAGAAATTCAGCAAACTTTAGGGGAACTGTTTAAATGCTTATTTTGGTATTTTTTCATGCAAACCTTTTTTTTTCATACACCACCAATTCTACTCTATCAGATGCATTCATAATCTAACTCACTTGCAAATACCTTTAGGTTTACTAAATTTCCTGCATTTGCAAACTGTTTTCTATTAATGTTGACACGCCCTGAAAATCCCAGCAAAAATTAGCATACATAATACATTGTATCTTTATGGTCTTCGGATTGTGCAGGCAGCTTTCCTTCAGATTTCTGATAACCAGAACAAGGAAAATTATCCAAAGTACACAGGGGTACATACACTCACACAGACACGCACACACAGAGACAGACGCTCACACACACAGACACTAACAGATGCTGACACTCAGAGACACTCACACAGACACTCAAGCTCACAGAGACAGACACTCACAGAGACAGACACTCACACAGAGACACCCACTCGCACAAACACTCACACAGACACTCACACACAGACACAGACACTCAAACACAGACACTCACAAAGACAATCATACAGACACTCCCACACAGACACTCCCAGACACTCCCAGACACTCACACAGGCATACACACTCACAGACACTCACACAGACATACACACAAACATCCACTAATGGCTTTCGAGACCTCCAAACTCTGTTCAGAGGTACTCGGAGGGGCGGTGACGTCACGGCTGATGTCACCGCTCATTGCTGATTGGCTGCAAAGCCAATCAGCTCGCACATGCGCACAAAGCAAGGGTTCTTTTTTACAAATGCAAAGTAAACCCACAAAACTTTATGCAAATAAATGTATCCCTACACTACTAATTCTCCTCTATCAGATGTTTTATTAACCCAGCTCACTAACATATGCCTTTAACAGATCAAACACTGAATGTATTTATATCTTTAACTTAGCTATGTCAAGTACATGTTTTCAAAGAGTTCATTATTAACTCATGTTGTTAGTGAATTAGACATCTTCTACAAAGAAAAAAATCCTAGTTGTTAATAATTCTATGTACATTTGATTTTATGCTCAAAAACAGGGCCCTCCATTCTTTACAAGGTTTTTAATTTGTTTTCTGCTATGTACTCAACCCCTGTACAGCGCTACGGAATATGTTGGCGCGATATAAATAAAGATAATAATAATAATAATAATAATAATGTTCCATAAGCAATGTAAGATATTTTGTTGGTATATTAATTTTACATTTGCTCAACTGATTTATGGTCCTGCAATGACCTGCGACGTTCATGGTCTGTGCATGTGTCTCTGTGTGAGTGAGTGCATGCAATTTACTGTGGCTTGGAGAGATATCAGGGGCTGGGGAGTTAATGGGGTAATTCACCAGGGCTGGGAGAGATCATAGGGGCTATTCACTGGGGCTGGGGGAGGTAATGGGGCAATTCACTGGGGCTGGGAGAGATCACAGGGGCAATCCACTGGAGTGTGAGTGGTGATGGGGCAAATCACTGGGGCTGGGGGAAGTTTCACCTGGGATATAGGTAAAACAATCAGTGAATGAAGGTTATTACAGAAATATAAAGGAAAGCTGCATCTTAATTCACAGACCAAAAAGATACATTGTATTAGTTATGCTAATTTTCCCTGAGATTTTCAGAGGGGTGTCAACATTGATAGAAAACAGTTTGCAAAAGCACTCACAGACGCTGACACTCAAACACTCACACAGACACTCACACACAGACACTCACGCTCACAGAGACACACACTCACACAGACACTCACACACAGAGACAGCCACTCACAAACAAACATAGAAATTCACACAGACACTCACACACAGACACTTGCACACAGACACTCACACAATCACACAGATACTCACACAGACACTGACACTAACAGACACTCACACAGACATACACACTCACAGACACTCACACAGACATACACACTCGCAGACATACAGGCGCGGTCCGCCGCACCCCCCGAGCTCTGCTCAGAGGTACTCGGAGGGGCGGTGACATCATTGCTGACGTCACCACTCATTGCTGATTGGCTGCAAAGCCGATCATCTTTCACATGTGCACAAAGCGAGCGTTCGTTTTTACATATGCGAAGTAAACACACAAAAGTTCATGCAACTAAATGTATCCCTACACTACTAATTCTCCTCTATCCGATGCTCACTTACATATGTCTTTAACAGAGCAAACGATCAATGTATTTATATCTTTAACTTAGCTATGTCAAGTACATTTTTTTCAAAGAGTTAATTATTAACTCATGTTGTTAGTGAATTAGACATCTTCTACAAAGAAAAAAATCCTAATTGTTAGTAATGTCCCATAAGCAGTGTATGATATTTTGTTGGTATTTTAATTTTACATTTGCTCAACTGATTTCTATTCAGCTTTTTCTCTTTGTCCAGGAGCCAATGAACTGCTCTGCTCATGTTTTCGTCGAAAAGGATCTGAACATCACTATTATTTCTCAGAACTGTACATCTAGGCAAGGTTTGTAACTCAGTAAACAGCATAAATAATGCTTATGATTTATTGTAATTACTTTGAAGCAAGGTCACCAGGTCTAAATGACTTTAAGAACAGTTTGATTAGATAGATGCCTGTTTCGTGTCTAGATAATCATCCACTGTCTGCTTTTCAGCCAGTGGTCCATGCCAAGATAAACCATGTATTGTCACATATTCTGTTAGCTATTCGCAATCCTATTAAGAGTTAAGCTTCCCACAATCACTAAGGGCCAGCTAAAGCCGCAAATTGGGCCTTATAACTCCATTGGTTTTAGCACAGCTCTAATATTACAAGCTCTAAATAATTCAAGTTACACAAAATCGATATTCTATTATTCCGTTACTGTAGCTCGCAAATAAAGTCTAACCTGCAACTGAAAATGTATCACTTTTCTTTCAAAAATATTATGAGTACTAAATAGGACTAGCAAGGGCTTTTTCAAACACTTATTAAAGTTATAACAGCAATTAAACACACAATATTGTACTGTAAAAGAACAGGAAGGCAAGGAATGACATTGGAATGAATTGTACAACAGTCACAACTCACAAATATGCAATTAAAAAAAAGTACATTTTTTTTTAGAGAAATATCGATCCCTGCACTCAAGGGGTTAATACATATCATTAAACATTGACTAAAACAGATGATCTAATGCATTTTATAGATTGCTAGATTATAGTCTTATTTACTATTGGCTGTGTCTAAGATGTAAATTACAGTCTTGCTTAAATATTGTCAGATTATATGATTATGCCCCCTAAAGTCTTATTTGAAAAAGCAGGGTTTAAGAATTTAGGCTTAAGGATGTAATATGCAGGCTTGATTCATTAGAATACAGTTAAACATTTAGAGAAAGAAACACCGGCAGTCAAATTTACAAGTTTGAGACATTTGCAAATTTCTAATAGAATAGGGCCCCAAGTCACCAGCCAATAAAGAACTCTGCGTTGATATAAGCTTGACAAGTTAGCACTGCTAGACAGCCATTGACTTTAAAGTGGTCGGAGATCAGCAGTAGACTAATCTAATCGCAAAAACTTTAATATATAATATTGAATCTGTTAAACAATTGAACTAATGTGTTAATGATCCATGCCCAATTAAAGAATCTATCTTCAGTTGTTAAGGCATAATAGGCCCCACATGGTATTTCTCCAGCATAGTGTCCACTTTATTCAGTTGAGGTTTGATCAGTATTATTTCTACTGTATATGCCAAATATTTATGCAAATCCAAGTGCCCATTTGGCTGGATGAGCTATCAGACCTGCTCTTCTAAGGGTCTCCAGAATGTTTTCAACTTAATTTAAGTGAGAGCCCCAATCTGTGGTATGAATCACAACGTCATCCAAATAAATAGCTGCATATTCGGAGTGTGGTCATAGGAGCTTGTCCACAAGCTTTTGAAACATTAGAGAGGCTCCATGTAGACCAAAAGGTAAAACTTTATATCATCTGGAGTACAAAAGGCTGTTTTTTTCTTGCTGATTTTGGCAGAGGAACTTACCGATATCCTTACCATTACTCCAGTTTTAGTGACAATGACATGGTAGACTATATTTCCCCTAACTGGGTTTGCAGATAATACATATCTATCATGTTGTATAATTTTCAATACTTCTTCCTTCTTCTGTGGTTATAATACTAATATTTGCACCTCAGGTAGCATCACTTCCATTGGGTTAACATTGCATACTACCACTAACTTGGCCTCTTAAATGCCATACTTCTGTTTACCCCCTTGGACTTTTCGTTCTTTCCAGGTTTCTCACAGAGTATTGGAAGACATCAATGTAAAAGTCACTAGGCTTTCCTCCTGTCTCAAGACCTTCAAAATCTCACTAAAACATGTCTGTTTAATGAAGCGTATCACCTTCATCCTTAATATGAGCAATGTACCTGTCACCCTCCTGCTTCACAACCAAACCGTTTAGATTGTACATTTGGATTTTTTTTCTTTTAAGGTGCTCCAGAATTTCTTCATTAGTTGGTTTAAAGTTTTATCTAACCCCAGGTGGGCTCTAAAGAGATAACTTTGGGCCATTTCTTATAGGTTTTTCCTGTAGCCCTGTGGCACCAGCAATTGTTCTGTAGTGTCTTCTCCTATTTTGACAATGTGATTGTTAAATTTATAGTATCTACTACTGTTAAAAAAATCTACTCTCAGTGTGGCCCTAACTCACTCTCCTCTCAACAAACCGACAACACCCAACCTTTACTCTTACCCATTCCCACATACATAATGGATGCATTTGACCTTTTAACTTAGGATGAAGTCTCTAGACTTTTTTCAACCGTTCATCTTACAATTTGTCCGCCTGATCCTAGTCCATCACAGCTGATTCCTCCCCTCTCTACCAGACTCATCCCAGCTCTCACTCATCTATTCAACCTTTCCCTAAACACTGGCAAGTTTCCATCACCTTTAAAACACACCATGATTACATCCATTTTTAAGAAACCCTTGTCTGACACAGCTTCTCCATTTAATTACCACCCTATCTCTCTACTTCCCCTGGTTTCTAAACTGCTTGAGCATATCTTCTACAATTGCCTCACTCAGTTTATTTCCTCCAACTCACTCCTTGACCCCTTCCAATCTAGCTTCCAGATTCTCACTAAAGACCCCTTCTCTGATGCCTCTTCTTCGCACTGTTGGCATACCTAAAGGTTCTGTCCTAGGTCCCCTCCTTTTCTCCCTCTATATTCCCTTGCTTGGTACCCTAATACATTCTATTATCTATATGCAGATGACAGGGGGCTCCTAATCTTACCACCCTCTTACACAGCTTCCACTCCTTACATCTCTCACTGTTGACAATGCCATCATCTCGATCTTGACAATGCCATCATCTACTCTCTCTTCATATCTCACCTTGACTACTTCAACTCTCTTCTATACCTCACCCATACCCTTTAGACTTTAAGTTTGTGAGTTTTCAATCTTATTTGATGCTTTAGAGAAAGCATTTTGTATGCTTTTAAACTCAGTAACAGGATGTTCCATTCTTTTGTAATTTGCAAAAATTGTTTTTGATTTGTATCTACCTTGTTTAGCACTATGGAATATGTTGAAGCATTAAAAATAAAGGTTAATAATAATAATAATAATAATAATAATAATAATTATCATGTAACATTAATGTATTTGAAAAATATTACAATATTCCCCTCTTACATATATGTGGAAGTTACTCACATGTCCTAGACATACAGTAGTTTATGTTTTGTAAAGCACTAACTCTTTCGGACTAAAGATGTAATATCTTGCAATTTTTTTCAGTGGAAACACAAATGATCCCTTTATACTGCCTTGGGTGCTATAATACCATAGATATCCACAGCACAGAGGTTTCACGTCTAATAGAGTTTGCCATCCATAGAATGAATCAAATTGGCTCTCATCCGTTCCACTTTAATCTCCAGCAAATACAATCTGCTCATCGCCAGGTATGTATACCTGATATATTGTACACTGGCACGTACCATGTTTAGTAATTTCTGTGAAAAAAGAATCTTTGCATAGCAATTCAGTTTCGTACTTTACCTAAAGTTGAAAATGTACACATAACAGAAATAGCATAAAAAATAGCAACTCAGGATATTTAAAGCTGTCAAGAGATCTCCACATACCCCTAGCCCTGAATATAGTTTATATATTGGATAATCTTCAGGTTTATACAGAAGGCTGCATTCACTGAATATGCATCCAAACAGTGACCTCTACAATAGGCCAGATTTCATAACATTTTAGTAATGTATTATGACTATTCGTTTGCCCATCATAAATGATGGGATAATATATATATCTATATATATATATATATATATATATATATATATATATATATATATATATATATATATATATTTCCCCCACCTACCTCCCCTGTGTCTCTTTCCTCCCACTCTCCCTCCCCTGTGTCTCTTTCCTCCCCCTCTCCCTCCCCTGTGTCTCTTCCCCCCTCTGCCTCCCATGTGTTTCTTCCCCACTCTCCCTCATCTGTGACTCTCTTCCCGCCCACTCCCTCTCCTGTGTCTCTTCCCCTCTCCCTCCCCTTACCATAATTATATTAGTGATTAAAAAAATGTTGATTATTTTTTCTAAGAAATATTGAAAATAGCCAGTTTCTCCTCTTCTTTGGGCTCAAGTTCACCCTATCTGTATTGGTGGCAGTGTGATGTATCTTGACAGTTATAATCTGAATTGAATGTTATGCACTAAAGGAGATTAGTTGTAAATTATTTTTGTATCTTGTCAGTGATGCATTGATGAAGCAGCTGCAGGAAAGTGGTAGTAATCGCTTAAAATGGACTAATGTGGTGTATGTATATATATATATATATATATATATATATATATAAAATTATATATATATATCAAAAATGGCTAATACTTGGGTTAAATAGGGCTATATGGAAATTAGAAAAATATCTAAAATTCCTACTTATCAAGCAGTATTAACATTTAAATATAAGTACATATAAACAAAAAAGGTGGGTATATTTAATGTTCATATTTTAAATCAGTTGTCACTGTTGTGTGATAAATATACACAAACTACTAAATTGCACTTTCTAAACTACAATATTCTCTTTTTAGAAATGTTCAGTTGTTATTATTCTTCTATATGGACTTCTGAATAATAAGACTTAATAAGTGGCATAATGATATAAAAACAAAACGAAACAAAAAACATAGTTTTAAATTTTTTACTTCTATATACAATTATTTGTTACTGCAGACTTCTAGTTTCTTTACTGAGCCTGCTTCTTGTAGCTTCTACCTCAACAAGGCATTAGTGGTAATGAGAACACTGGCAGTTGTAGATGCCACTGAAGAGATAGAGGTTTCCTGTGTATTCAAAGTGTCCTTTGACCTCAGGAAGTAGATTACTGGAACCTAGAATGGTAAATTCCACAGCAGCAAAGGGGATATTTGAAATTTATAACAAAAGTGGTCCTTTAAGATATATTTTATACTTCCTTCACACTAAGATGCAACAAGATACACAGAGCTGAGCCATTATTCTAAACAACCAGCAGAGAGATTGTATAGATAGTACTGCTTGGAAATAAGATGGCCTTGGTGCTTTCCATAATGGGAACTGGTAATTCTCTTCAGAGATAAGTCATGAGAGGAAATGTGATGAAGCTATCAGACGATTTCCCTTTGTTGATGTGGCTAGGGTATGTTCTGTGTTCATTATTGAATTAATTTAGACAAAAGTTTGAAATATACATATTATTTTGTATGTGAAACAGTTTACACAGAGAATATCACATTTAACAAAAATTATAAATTTCCAAGTTTTTGCTTCAAGAAGTTTCTTTGCTAGAAAAGGAAATAATTTGAGCTGCAAGAAAATGACAGCGATATTTAAGAGTAGATGCAATAAGCTGTAATCAAATGTGACTCTTCATGCCATCATTCTTTCAAGATTTACTAACACAACCATATTACCATGAGCCCTTTGAAGTCCTGTGATAGCCTAGCAGATCTACACCTACATTGCCACTTTCCTCCATAGTTGTCCACACAGAGCATGCTCTAAATCCTAATATCCCACCACAAAAATACATTTGGGGAGATCCTTGACATTTAACAAAAAATTTAGGTAAAGTGAATGAAAGAGATTAAAAATAATAAAAATGAGTAAAAAATATTCGGATTGCTTTGGACCCTGTAACGGCTACCCCTGTAGTGAGAGGGTACCTGCCGTTGGAGACGTCCTTTTCTGAAGCAAGGTGCTGTGCAGTAATTAAATGTTTATTCCCATCCACGATATCCCATTGTATAATCCAGGAGTGCTTTAAAATGTGGCAGAGTAACTGTACCATAAATCCCCCAAAGAACGAGACGATGCTACGTTTTGAAAGGTCAAGTAGAACTCTGCTTTATTAAAAACAAAAACACATTTTTAAACACTTCACATACACAATAGGGGCAGTGACTACCTTTGGTCAACCCCTAATTACCTCTGGCCAATCAGACAGGGTTAATGCGTGGGAGCCAGGAGTCCCCTCCCCCAGGAGCCGCCCACTAGGCGTGGCTAACTGCTCATTCTCCCTCTGACGGTGGAGAGAGTAACATCTATAAGCTCACTTATTCCCCTGCTGGGAGTATGGGGAAACCCCAGGTCATCTCATTATTCAAGAGTCCTTACCCCCATTGTTCATGGTGCCATCTCGTCTGCTAAAACCCTTTTGTTCTGCTATCTCTTGTGTGGTTTAGCAAATACTATTAAGTGGCAGATGGCAACTCCTGACCAAGTGTATGAGACCAAAGATATGTGACTGCATACCACACAATACAATATTTTTACAGATATAATAACAACATTTTATAACCCATATCTGCAGATAGCTTAGGTCTGAGCACACATTATTACTGAATGGCGCTCAGACCACATACATACAGTATAGCAATGTGATCATATTTTAACCAAGAATTAAATAACCATAAAACAGCGTAAAACAGTGATGGGTTCCGTTACAGACCCCATCTGTCCACTTTTATTAGGGAGGAGGGTTAAAAAGGACAATAAACGTCTTCCCTTTTTTGACTAGGTTTTTATGTTCTCAGAAGGGAATGGGGTAAAAATAATGACCCAATGAACTTCCAACTGTTGTTAACTGGCAGGTGCTTAAAAGTACAGTAAATCCAGTCACTGCCACAAATGGTGAGTAGAGTCATTGGAAACAAATGCATTAGGATAGACTCCCCAGGACCCAACTTATAATTGGGTGAGGGCATTTTCAGAATACCCTCTCTTAAATGGAAAGGCTTTATAAAAAACTACATAAATAACATGAAACTAACTACAGCATCTAGAGTCACCCTAGCCCCTAATAGTCTGTTTAAGGTAGGGTGGGAATCACCCACATTATCCTTAATTACCCCTACCTACTCTCTCTATCCCATAACAGCCCAGTGGACTAGCAAGTGTGTATACAATGTATCCTCCAAATACAATTACCATAAGTTTTCACTACCTATCCACTCTAGCCCAAAATAGCCCAGTGGGCTAAAGGGAGTTTATAAAACGAAACCCAAAATATAACTACTATAATGAAGGACAATAAGTACCCCTTGCCCTCATCCATTAGCTTGAGTCATTCTCAGTGGTTTAACATGTTCAGTGACTGCTGTTGTAGACATTTTCCTGACCCAACAGGACAGATACATTTCTAACATTATACTAAGCTTCTGTTTAGGCATGGTAAGTATAAATATGTAAATGGAAATTTCTAATTTTACTAAATCAGTGAAAGATCAGCAAATACACAAAACACTCAGTTCACTAAAAATAAATTATGTTTATTTCTGATCAAGACAGATTCTTAAATAACAAGAGTAAAGTAGGCTTTTCTTGCTTTGATAAGAACTTTATACCTAAAAAGTTAGTCAAACCATGTACATTAGCAAAACCCTATGAAAGTATATATTATCTGAAAGTAGAGACGCAAGAGAATTCATGCTGCCGGCACTGGGGAGCTACAGTTCATTGAGGGAACCACTGTGATATACTGAAGCAGAGCATGATCCCCTCCCTTCGGAGACTGGGCTGCAGGGCAGTATTCCAACATAACGACCCCAAACACACTTCCAAGATGACCACTGCCTTGCTAAAGAAGTTAAAAGTGATGGAATGGCCAAGCATGTCACCAGACCTAAACCCAATTAAGCATCTGTGGGGGAGTGCAAGGTCTCTAACATCCACCAGCTCCGTGATGTCATTATGGAGGAGTGGGAGAGGGCACCAGTGGCAACTTGTGAAGCTCTGGTGAACTCCATGCCTATGAGGGTTAAGGCAATGGTTAAAAATAATGGTGGCCACACAAAATATTGACACTTTGGGCCCAATTTAGACATTTCCACTTAAGGTTGTACTCCCTTTTGTTGCCAACAGTTTAGACATTAATGGCTGTGTGTTAAGTTAATTTGAGGGAGCAGCAACTTTACACTGTTATACAGGCTGTACACTTACTACTTTACATTGTACCAGAGTGTCATTTCTTCAGTGTTGTCACATGAAAAGATATAATAAAATATTTACAATAATGTGAGGGGTCTCACTTTTGTGAGATACTGTATATACGTATATATATATATATATATATATATATATATATATATATATATATATATATATATATACATATATATATAGTATCGCGATCAGGGCCAAAGCACGTAGATGCAAATGCATCTCTCGCAAACCTAGCCACGCAGTTGCGCTGTTGCGCAAAATTACGATTTCAATGGCAAAACCACTTTAAGAGCACGAAAAACAGTGAAATATGCCTCAAAATAACTTACACACTCACACACAGCACAGGGGGAGAGCCAGGGAGCCTGTGAGTGAGGTTGCAGGTTAATTTAAGGTACCGTATTTATCGGCGTATAACACGCACTGGCGTATAACACGCACCTCATTTTAAGAAGGAAATTTCAGGAAAAAAAACTTAAATTTCAAATAAAGAACTTTGAAGCAAAATAAGGGTAGCTCAGAACTTTTTTTAATTTATATTATTAACACTTATAAGGTAAATAACGTAAAATGACAGTAAAAGCAACTGTTTTAACAAAGAAACTTGGATATTATATGTTTTTACAAAAGTTTACTCAGAAATCGCTGCTCCTCCTCAACCCCCTCCTCAACCCCCCCATCCTCAACCCCCTCCTCAACCTCAACCTCCCTCCTCATCCTCAACCTCCCTGCTCATCCTCAAACTCCCTGCTCATCCTCAACCTCCCTGCTCATCCTCCCTCCTCAACCCCCCATCCTCAACCGGCACCCGGTATATGCTAATGACGTGGCGCGCACGTGACGTCACATGCACGCCGGGTCAAGGAGCGGAGCGGAGGCCTATCCACTCTAGCCCAAAAGGTAAGTGAGGGGAAAGGGAGAGGGAGAGATATTTAGGGGGGTTTAGGTTGAGGAGGGGAGTTTAGGTTGAGGGAGGGGGGTTTAGGTTGAGGATGGGGGGTTTAGGTTGAGGACGGGGGGTTTAGAATGAGGAGGGGGGTGTAGAATGAGGAATGGGGAGGGAAAGAGACACAGGCCTTAATATTATATTGGCGTATAACACGCACACATCATTTGCCCCTATTTTCAGGGATAAAAAGTGCGTGTTATACTCCGATAAATACGGTATATTTGCCATTTTTGGGACATTGAAAACGTCAAAATTCTGAAATACAATGAAAATGTGGCCCAAGCCAGTAAAAACGTCTGCAAAGCCAGTAACACTTAGCACAAAGCAGTAAACACGATCAAGAAGCCAGTAACACTGCAAAACAAAGCGAAGCACGCAGCCACTCATCGTGAGGGAGGTAAAATCATTTCATAGGGAACAAGCACGTAACTCGCAAACAATTACATTTTAAACACAAAATGAAGGAAAACCAGTAAACTATGCATGTGCACGTTTGTCCTCGAGCTTGCACTAAATACTGGACACTTTTCAGAGCTTTCTCACTTTTTCCTCAGATGATGAACTGTGTGATTGAACATTTTCTGGGGACAAATTTTATTAAGAGATTGTTAACTCTTGATGATTTTAACCAAATACATTAATATATAATAGGTAAAGTATTAATATTTATTAATTGATATATTGAAAAATTAAATTAAATTACCTTATGAGAAATATTATATTTTACGGTGGTGTACTTTAACACATTGTAAGTTAACTCTTTATGATTATTACCACATACATTGAAAGATAGTAATTAAAGTATTAGTATTTATTAAAATTAAAATGTATTAATTTAAAAATAAAAATTGATTTACTTCTGATTAATATTGTCTTTTATGATGATGTAATTTAACACATAGCTCAATATGTTTCTATAGTATTACATATAATAGTTGTCAATCTGTGAGTTGTTGTCATGGTTGTGGCCCGTGCTAGCCTCGCAAAACTAAGGCTGCAATAAGCACCAAAGGCGCTAATTGCAGCCATAGACACGCGGGACTTAGTTTGCGCTCGTCCGAGGCATGCAGGACTTAGCAAAAATTACGGGCCGTATGACTTACACAGCAAAATGACACAGCAAAATATACAGACTTAGCATCCACAAATACGAACCGTGGGACTTAGAAAAAAAAACATTATGAGCTCGCAAAAATACAACCTTAGCGCCCGAAACCTGCGCACATGAAAACATTAAAAACACAATAAATACACACAACAAACACATAAAAAGATTACCCAGAGCAAAGGGGGGCACCCAGGACCTCTGAAAGTGAAGTTACACCTCAATTTAATTAGAAATTCAAGAGTTCAGATACCCGAAAATCCCCTAAGCGAGAGCAAAAATGGCCGCCGAACACACGCAAAACACCAGGAAACACATACAGATTTTCCCAAAAAAACGTACGAGGTCCAAGAACAAGGACGCAAAATCAGCCACAGCCGCGTACCACACACATTAGGCGCCATTTTACAACACTAACTTACACAATGCAGAAGTACACAGCTACCCTAATGTATTTTCCTCGCGCACGCACACTATTTACACTACACACTGCACACATTGCTGACACTTACACAGCAGCTCCACAACAGTGAAAACACACATTGCATGGTGCAGCAACATGAAAACAGATTGTCAGCTCTTCAACACAATGCTTCCTGCATATATTACTTCAAAATAGGTAAAGTATATTAATTTTTTAATTATTTCATTAGCATACAAAAAATGACCACCAACGCTGCTGATAGCACACAAACAACCAACAGCATCGTAATGAGCGCCCAAGGATCTCGGAACACAAAATTAATGTCGCAACCAAACACCATTACCTGCGCTAGTAATATATAGTAATTAGACAAATATCACTTTACACTTTGCAGGTGGCTTTCAAGTTCACAGTGACCCAGAATTTGCATGAAGTGCCCGTTTCTTAACTGACTGCTACATCTGCGTTAATTTATTAATTAATTTACTCATTGCTTATTTTTATAAAAAAAAGAAATGACATGCTATATACTAATTTTCATTATGCTTACATAAGTTGACATTGTAACTTCTGTATATGTTTGTATTGTGTAACAGTCATTACGGAAATATGATTTTATACTTTGCAGGTGTCTGTCAATTTGTCACACAGAATTTGCCTGCAATGTCCCTTTAAGACACTGCCAATGTGCATGAACGGATTTATTAATTGATTAATTTCAAATACATAATATATTAACTAAGGCTAAATAGGATATTTTATGCTGACAAAATTAAAGACATTGGGCCTCATTCTATTAACGGCCATAGGAGATGCGGGGCCGCAAGGACCGGGCCGCAAGCTATTCAGCTATTCTATTCCCCTCCGGCCGGGGATTCCGGCAGGCTTGCGGCTGGCACCTTGCTATCCCTTGCGGCCGCTCGCGCCGGAGGAAAGCCTTTGATCTAAAACGGCCGCAAGAGTTTCGGCCGCAAGAAAAGCCTGGTTGCTATTCTATTACTCCGGGAACCCTCTCTGCAAGGCTAAAAGCGAGCCGCAGCTTACTTGCAGGAAAAAGGTCCCGCTAGCACCAATTAAGCACATTATAAAGCCAAAATAAAGCCATCCTGCACTCTGAGGAGACTATAAAGTGATTGTAGGTGTTAGCAAAAATAGCACAACATTCCCCTACACTCAAATCCGTAAAACAAATATTTTTGAATTTATGTCAAAAATCCATGTAAATCCGAGGGCTTGGAGCACCTCAGACCCGCCCACGCTGCGGCCGGAAAATAAACAGTTAATGTAAACTCGGATTTGGGCTGATGTGCAAGCTTGAGAGGGGGTTGCTATTAATCCTCATGTCCCCCAATATGATCCCTAGCATTTACAGAGCTGTACAGTGCCGTCTTGAATTTATTTTTGCGTTTTAAGTTTTCTGAGCTTACGGCCGGTTGCAAGATATACGGCCGGCCGTAAGGGGAGATCCTTGCGGGGCCGTATAATTGAATTCCAAGATAACGGAACCCCCGCAAGGAATCGCAGCCTTGCGGCCGTTTTACGGCCAATAATAGAATGAGGCCAATTGTAAGGTGTATATGTTTCTACAAGTAAATAGTGAGATTTGATTTTACACCTTGCAGGTGTCTGTCAATTTCACAGTGACACATAATTTGCCTGTAGTGGCCGAACATCCACTTACAAGGACCAGGTACAGTATATTTTATTACATGAATTAATTAATTTTAATTAACATATTATATCTTTTGCCATTTCATTTTATAAAATTCAACATAATACCTACACATCAATTCTTTAATAATTACTTAATTTATGATTATGTTCCTTAATTTATTAATCAATAACAATTATATTATGTTACAGTACATTCGATTGTAAATGCTTCAAGAATTTACAAACACATTACAATGCTCTTTTGGTATTTTAATTTCATAAAATAATAAAAGAAAAAAAAACATTACTTAAAGATCTTAGCTAAACATCAACTATCTATTAATTAATTGCATAATTTGAATCTATACTGTTTTATGTACGCATTGGTGCGATGCCGATGACTGGAGGAAAGTGCCCGCGCTTGCGTCCCCATGTACATGTCAAAACTAGGTAGTACACCACAACCCACTAACCTTAAACCCCTAAACCTCACTTCTTAACCCTAACCCTCTAAACCTCACTTTCTAACCCTAAGCCTATAACCCTCTTACCCTAAACCTAACCCCCTAAACCTTACTTCCTAACCCTTAGCCTCTTACCCTAACCCCTTAAACCTCACTTCCTAACCCTAACCTCCTAACCACTTACCGGTTGTAACCCTAACCCAAAACCCATAACCACTTAATGGGCGTAGACACAGCTAGATGGGGACATCGGCATTGCGCTTCCAGAAATGCATACATATAAAAGGATAGGCCCCATAATATGAGAGGGCTAAACTTTAAGAGCATATTCTACCCTCTATATCTGTGTTAATAATAGAAAATGGAAATGTTTAAAAAAAAAAAAAAAAACATTTTATAATATATGATAATAATATTATTTTACCCTTTGCGCTGCAGTGCCATTTTCATTACACACACTTGCAGCTGCCCATCAAATTCAACAGATTCCCTTCCAACCAAGAGTTATAATATGATTCAATAAACAATAACACGTAAATTAATAAATACAGAGATTATTACTTTTAAGACCAGGAATTAATGTGGGAAATTGTGTTAACATAACAATCATTATTGGGAATATGCTGCAGATTATTTCATTCAACAATAACACGTATGTTAATAACTAAATCGTTTTTTATTAATTTTAACCATAGTAATTATTGTGGAGGATTGTGTTGACATAACTTTAATAATTATTACAGCAAATATGCTACTTATTTTGCTCATGTCAAATTTCATGATTTATAACACTTTAATTTGAAGAAGTCAAAATAAAACAGGATAAAGTTACATTTATGTATCCTACTGCTGTTTACATATAAAATATCTGTTACAACTTGAAATCACTTCACATAAAACTGTACATTTAAAATAAACATTACAATTTTATATTAAAGATTACAATGGCTGAGAAGCCGGAAACCAGCAAGGAATCCAAACAACTTCTGGACAGGGCATGAAAACAAAGATAAGAGAGCGACAGTCGGATGACATGAAGACAATCGTACGAGAAGAGTGTGCTAGAATTTGCAAGAAAGGAGAAAACTGAACTTGAGGTAAGCTAAACAAAATGATTACTTCAGAAAAAAATGGTCATTTTCACAATCTGTAGGTTTAAAATAAACATTACACTTTTACATTACAGAATACAATGGCTGAGAAGCCAGAAACTAGCAAGAAATCCAAGCGTGAGCTGGACAGGCATCAAAAACAAAGATGGAGAGAGGAGCAGTCGGATGACACCAAGAAAAGACTACGAGAACAAAAGCGGGACAGAATGTACAAAAAAAAAACAACAACAAAAAAATCTGCGAATGACAGATAGGAAAGAAACAACAATTGATCAACAAACATGTGAAGATGGTAATGATAGTAATGTTGATAAACATTGTAATGTTGATCTTGCTTCATACAATAGTCCATTATTTGAAGATATAAATGTAGAACCTCACAATTGTGGTGTGTTGAATGTGCTTTGTCAATTTTGTGGGGCTTATCATTTTGAACAGGAAAGACCAAGAGATGGTAAGTTTTTTAATTGCTGGCAAAAGGGAAAAGTAGGACTTCCACAAAGGCAACAATTCCCCACATATTTACAAAGTATTATGAGTGACCCTACTTTTCCAAATGATAAAAATGTTAAACAAAATATAAGATCATATAATAGTGCCAGATCTTTTGCATCTATGGGTGCCAAATAAGCTGGAAATGTTGAAGGACATGGCCCTTACTGCTTTAAAGTATAAGGGCAAATTTACCACCGTACTTCACATTTACACCCTGAAGAAGGAGAGCAAAGAAAATTTGCTCAACTATATGTCCTAGATACAAACAAAGCTGTGGAACAACATATGCAGCTTCCGGAAAATACAAAAAGCTTACCCACTGTTTTTCATGAGCTTGATAAGATTATGGAAAAAATCAATACACACAAGCTTATAAAAAATAGTTTGAATTTGAACAACAACCACACATTCATGCTGAACAAAATCAATTGGCAATGACAAAAGTCAATGTTGTTCTTAGAAGAGACCGACAGTTATTTATGTGGAAAGTGTGTGGCTTATGTTTATACCATCGAATGCCATAAAGGAGGCCTGCCACATGCACATATTCTTATAATACTTTAAAAAAATGATAAATTGAATACTGCAGAGAAAGTGAATTCAGTCATTACTGTTGAACTACCACATCCACAAAAAACATGAGACACTGTATCACATTGTAACACATTGCATGATTCATGGACAATGTGGAGAGCTAAACCCGAAATTGACATGTATGGAAAATAAAAAATGCACAAAAGATTACCCTAAAGAAGTTAGAGATCAAACTTTTGCAAATTGTGATGGATATCCATTGTATAGATGAAGAAAAAGTTCAAAGGCAATAATTTGGGGACAAAATGTAGATAACACGTATGTGGTGCCAAATAATCCACATCTGTTAATGAAGTATAATGCACACAAATGTGGAAGCTTGCACTTCAATAAAATTTATTAAATATATCTACAAATATATTTATAAAGGATATGATGCAGCAAGTGTCGTCATGAAAAATGGGCCAAATGAACAAGACAATGAGCTACTACATGATGAACTTGCTTCTCATGTAGATGCTTGCTATGTCAGTGCGCCAGAAGCAATGTGGCGACTTCTGAAATTTGAAATGCTTGATCGCTCACATGCAGTATATCGATTAGCTATACATTTGCCACAAAGACAATTAGTTTATTTCCATAGTGACAATGAAGAAAATGCTCTGGCACAAAATGAACATCGAAAAAAACACACTTAATGCTTGGTTTACATTAAACTGTAAGGACATTGCGGCAAGGCAATACTTATACAATGATATTCCATATCATTATGTTTTCGTCAATGGGTTATGTAAACAGAGAAAACAGGATGGTAATAAAATTATACCCAGAAGTATACAAGTCCAAGAGACATTGGACGTTTCTGCTTACGTTTACTACTTTAAAATGTTCCTGGTGCACAAAGTTTTGAAGACTTGAGAACTGTCAATGACAAAATCTAGGACACATTTCAATTAGCTGCCAGACACAGAAATGTCCTTGCTAATGAGACAGGATGAGAGAGATGTCTATAAGAAGCAGCATGTAAAATGCCACGGTAGATGAGGGAACAGTTTGCATTAATTTGCATATTTTGCAATGTTCCTAATGCATTAGCTTTGTGGTAAACAATTAAAATAAACATGTATGAAGATTTTTTGAAACATTATAACAAGTCCATAGCTGAGTTAAAAGCATTAATGGAAATTAAACAAGTCTTTCTATGTCATGGATTAAGTTGTGCAACTTTCAATCTCCCAGATCCAGAAATGGTTGATGATATCAACTTTGAGGACTATGACACTAATCTTGAAAAACAAAAAACAGAAGAAAGATAGCCACTTTAAATAATTTCCAATTGCACGCTTTCAATGCAATACAACAAGCACAAGATGACGACTTGCTCAAAGAGAGTTATTTTTATCTAGATGGACCCGGTGGTTCTGGAAAAACGTATCTATATAATTTGTTGATAAGTTTAATTAGAGGTAAAGGTGAACTTGCACTTCCCTTTGCAACAACTGGAATTGCTGCACTGTTGTTAAAAGGTGGCAGGACAGTACATAGTGGATTTAAGCTTCCAGTTCCAATATTGGAAACATCAGTGTCAGATATTAGAATGAAATCACCTCAAACAAATAAGTTTAAAAAATCAAAATTGATTATTATAGATGAGGCCACTATAATGTTGTGTCATGCTCTGCAATGTATTGATTGTTTATTGCGTGAAGTCATGGGTAATGAGTTTCCTTTTGGTGGAAAAATCATGTTATTAGGTGGAAATTTCAGACAAAAATTACCTGTGGTTGTATGTGGAAATCGCACAGACATTGTGGAAACATGTATAAAGTCAAGTCCACTATGGAAAAAATTTACACAGAACAAAATATAAGAAATTAGTTCAATGATTGGTTCATTCAAATTGGCGAAAGAAAACAGACTCAATAACTAATTTACCTGATGTTAATGTTGAAATCCCACCGGAAATAATTTGTAAAGATTCACCCATATAAACTATATTCCCAAATGGAATAACTACAGAACTACACCAGAGCTGGTGCAGAAAGTAATATTAACATCAAAAAATTAAGATGCTTTGGGTCTCAATAATGATAGCTTGAAATTAATTGACGGCCCACAAAAAATGATCACTGTGCAGATTCTGTTCTAGCTGATGACAAACAAAGTGAATCTAATTTTACCACTGAATTTATAAATTCATTAACTCCCTCTGGAATGCCACCACATGGTTTGCAACTCAAAAAAAAGGAGCCATTGTCATGTTACTGAGAAATATGAACACCGAAAAAAGGACTTTGTAATGGGACCAGATTAATTGTTCAGGATTTAAGAGACCATTTCATACATGCTGAAATTCTGAATGGTACCCATAACGGTGAAGCAGTTTTCATACCAAGAATAGATTTGGCTCCAAGTAAGACAAGCTTGCCTTTTGTACTTCAAATGAGACAATTTCCCATTATTATGGCATTTGCAATGACCATTAATAATACCTAAGGGCAAATGTTTAACTCTGTTAGTCTATTCTTACAAGAACCAGTATTTGCCCATGGACAACTCTATGTGGCATTTTCCAGATGCAAAAATCAACAAGAAATTAAAGTTGTAAATTCTAACAAAAAATGGACAACAAGAAAACAATAGAAAAAAAAACATAGAACAGTGGTTACATCTCAAGGATTAACTTTTATGTCTCTTGGGCTCTTGTTAGAGGACCACTATTACAATACAAAATAGAAAAGTGGTTACATCTCAATGACTCACTTTGACATCTCTTGGGCTCTTTTTAGAGGACCACTATTAAACTAAAAAAAAATGGACAGTACAGTGGTTACACCCCAAAGACAACATTATTTGTCTGCTATGCTTTTAGTAGAGGAATCACTACTAACTTGAATAAAAAAATAACAACAAAAGAAAAGCCTTCACAAAACTTGAAAAAAAGCACTCCACAAACTATATTTTTTCCAAACACCTTCTATTGTTTAATATGATTCTTAACAATGGCATTTTTTTAGTTTGTAGTTTCATCGAATATCGTTAGTAGTTGCATTGTATATACATAGAAGTTTTATTCTATGTATTTCAAGTTTGTTTCTACAGTTGTTCTGGATTTCATTATTTCAAATTATCACTTGAATTGTATTTTGCTATGGGTTTCATTGTATGTATTTACGGCTTTTGACCTTTTACTGTATAATTACTGATAGAGTGTTGATCCAGGGAGTAATATGATCGCCATTATCTGGGGTCAGGAAGGAATTAATTTTTTTACTCATTTGACACAATTAGCTAAGTTTCACTTTTTTTTTTTTCTGTTTGCCTTCCTCTGGATTCAATATAAACATTTACACATATGTAAAATACCATATAATACTTTACAAACTTTACATATAAATAATATGATAATATTACTGTATAGGTTATAATTAAAATGTTAAAATGTTGTTGTTTACATATACAAGTTACATGGTATAACAATAAACACATTAACTACTAATTTAATTTTATTGTTTGCGTTTTTCATACATATGGAATATGAGATTTAAAAAATAAAAATACCTGAAAAATAAATGCAGGTCAGGGGGGAAAAAACTTGTATTGGGTGGCAAGCAGCATTTCTAGCCTTACAATTTTAAACCCGTCATTTTTGATGGGCAAGTAGCTAATATATATATATATATATATATATATATATATATATATTTTATATATATATATATATTTATATATATATATATATATATATATATATATATATATGTGTGTGTTCTTTTCTCCAGTATACGCAAAGGAAGTACCAGTTTTTGGGACACTGCAACACTACCTTCACCAAATAATTGGTTAACACAGGAAAAAATCTTAAAGAGGTTTGAAAAAATAAATGTTAATAAAGCCCCAGGTCCTGATGGAATACATCCAAAAGTACTAAGGGACTTGGATCTGTAATAGCCAAACCATTATATCTAATTTTTCAAGATTCACTCAACACAGGGTCTCTACCAGATGACTAGAGAAAAGTAGAAGTGATATCTATATTTAAGAAGGGAGCAAGAACAAATACAGGAAATGATAGAACTGTAAACCTCATTTTTGTAGTGGGAAAGATTTTAGAAGGGTCAATAAGGGATAGTATACAAGAATATGTCTGTTTAAACAAGATTGTAAGTAGGAGCCAACAAGGGTTTATGAGGGATAGTTCATGTTTAGATTGTAAGTCTACGAGTTCTCAATCTTGTGTGGTGCTTTGGGAAAGCACTATGGGCAATGGATTCTGAGCTCAAAGACAGGGCCCTCCATTATTTGCAATGTGGTAGTATTGAATTTGTCTTTGCCTGGAAATTAACTTATGTATAGTTCTTCAGAATATGTTGACGCGTTACAGATAAACAATAATAATAATAATAATGTCAAACAAACCTAATACATTTCATTGAGGCGAGAGCTTGAATCAAGGCAGACTCTGTGGATGTAGTCATTTTGGATTATGCAAAGGCTTTTGATACAGTGCCACATGGAAGGCTATTATGCAAACTAAGGGATACAGGAATTGCAGTAGATATCTGATCATGGATTGAGAGTTGGCTATAAGACAGGAAGCAAACGGTTGTTGTAAATGGAACCTACTCAGATTAGACTAATGTGGTAAGTGGGGTTCCGCAGGTTTCAGTATTAGGTCCTCTCCTTTTTAACATATTTATTAATGACTTAAAAGTAGGATTGGAAAGTGATGACACTAAGTTGTGCAAGGTAATTAAAACAGATAATTATGTACTTTCCCTCTGTTTTGTTTTTTGTTTGCTTTCCTCTGGATCAAGTAACAACTAATCTGCATATTGCAGATCAGAGAGATCTAAAAAGGTTTAACTTGATGAACTAAAGTCCTTTTTCAACCTCATTTACTATGTATATATATATATCTATATATATATATATATATATATATATACATATATATATATATATATATATATATATATATATATATCCCCGCGCTACATTGTTGTGGGATGCAAAAGGTGGCCCATCAAATTAAACAAGCTGCTTAACTATCAGATTTTCACATTATTGTATTACATGCTGAATATACCACAATGTTTTATCAATTTCCTCCTCATATTTCAGGTGGTGCATGGATGGAATTATTGGATAGTTTACACTATCAGACAAACCAACTGCTCCAAGAGTTTATTTAATAATGTATCATCAGAAGAATGTGCACTTGATCAAAGTGGAGTAAGTTATCTTATCTACTTGTTATCACTTAAAATACTATTATTTACTATGTTAATGTGTCAAAAAAACTTTATTTGCAAAGGGGAAAGAGTGAACCATTCTACTATTTTGTCTGAAAGTGAAATCTCATATTTTTAGTGCTGTTTTGAACAACTATAATTGCTAAAGGAAAACATTTTTTTTGAAATGTTAAAAGAATTTAAAAAAACTTTAATTTTGTAATATTGATAATATTGATGCTATTCTTACACAATATTATAATTAATACCACAGTTTTTTTTGTGAATCAAAATCCACCCAAATATTTGTATTTGTTAATTTATTTCTAATTATTGGCTGAGATAACTACAATTAATGATGTGCTATATGTTTTTATTGTTGGCAGTGAGAAATATTGCTGTAATTTAATCTATGTTTTTGTTTAGCAATCAGCATTGTGCCACACAAAAGTGTTTGTGACTCCTGATGATCAAATTAAAGACATTTCCCCAGGCTGCAGGACTGACTCAGGTAACTTGATTGTTGCGCATTAAGGTCTGTTAATTTGTAGCAGGGACGGATTTCTTATTTGAAATAGTAGGCAGGTGTCTACAGGTGTGCTATATGCTATCAGGTAAACATGTCCAAAACACTGTTAGAAGCTTCTGTGGCTTACATTGTGGTCCACTCAGGAACTACTGTGTATACTGGGTTTGGAAAACTTAAGCTTCTCTGTGATTGCCTGATTTGTGCTGCTCATTTACACACTTCCTCTATACATAGGGTGCTGTAAGTCATAGGCCTCCATCCAATTGCAAGCCCGTAAATACCTTCATACAGGGTGCATGTCTCTGGGTTAGACATGTGTTACAACTCCGGCTATATTCATTATTTTCCCAGTATTTTAAAGTGCAGTAAAGTGTTTTTATTGGCTTTTACAGTGTTACGAACAGGTTACATAGTTACATAGTAATTAAGGTTGAAAAAAGACTTTCAGTCCATCAAGTTCAACCTGTTAAGATCTCCTCTGATCTGCAATATGCGGATTAGTTATTAATTAATTTATTAATAAATAATTATTAATAGTATAGTATTGGAGGATGAATAAAGAGTTAGTCCATCAAGTTCAACCTTTTTAGATCTCTATTGGTCTTTTTAATGTGGACTATTTATTATTAATTGTTAATTGAACCAGAGGAAGGCAAACAGTAAAAAAAAAACATCGAAACTTTGCCAATTGTCTCATAAGGGGAAAAAAAGCAAAATTCCTTCCTGACCCCAGAAACTGGCGATCAAATTTCTCCCTGGATCAATATTCCTTTGCTAGTTATCTAAGATAGCCTTGAATGCCCTCTTTATTCAAAAATATATCTAACCCCTTTTTGAAGTTGTCTATCAAATTCGCTGTTACCACCTCCTTTGGTAGAGAATTCCACAGTTTAACCACCCTGTGAAGAACCCTTTTCTTTTTTTAAGGTGAAATCTTTTTTCCTCTAACCTCAAAGGATGTCCTCTTGTCAGTTGAAAATCTCTTGCTACAAAAAGTTCACTTGACAAAGCCTTATATTGACCCTGGATGTATTTATATAAGGTAATCATATCCCCTTGTAGATGCCTTTTTTCTAGCGAAAACACGTTTAATTTGGTTAGTCTTTCTTCATAACTTAGCCCCTCCATTCCCCTTATTAGTTTTGTTGCCCTCCTCTGTACCTTTTCCAGCTCTAAAATGTCCTTTTTATGAAGTGGTGCCCAAAATTGTACTCCATATTCCAAATGAGGGTGTACTAGGGATTTGTATAGTGGCAGAATTATATTTGCTTCCCTTGCTTCTATACCCTTCCTAATACATGCTTATATTTTATTTGCCTTTGCAGCTGCTGCTTGGCTTTTAGCGCTGTTACCTAGGTGGTTGTCCACTAGTACTTCCAAATCCCTTTCAATATCTGATACCCCTAGATTTGCTCCATTAAGATTATAGATTGCATGGCTATTGTTTCTTCCCAAATGCATAACCTTGCATTTATTTGTATTAAATCTCACCTGCCATTTAGCCGCCCATTTCTCTAATTTATGCAAATCCTTTTGTAGGGAAAGTACATCATTATCTGATTTTATTACCTTGCACAACTTAGTGTCATCAGCAAAAATGGAGACACTACTTTTGAGTCCTACTTCAATGTCATTAATAAATATGTTAAAAACGAGAGGACCTAATACTGAACCTTGAGGAACCCCACTTATCACATTAGACCAATCGGAGTATGTTCCATTCACAACAACCCTTTGCTTCCTGTCTTTTAGCCAGCACTCGATCCATGAGCAGATATTTACTGCAATTCCTGTATCCCTTAGTTTGCACACTAGTCTTCCATGTGGCACTGTATCAAATGCCTTTGAAAAATCTAAAAATACTACATCCACGGAGTTGCCCTGATCCAAGTTCCTACTAATCTCCTCATAAAAACTAATTAGATTGGTCTGACACGACCTATCCTTCATAAATCTGTGTTGACTGCTACCTATGATCTTGTTCAAATAGACATATTCTTGTATTCTGTACCTTATTAAGCCTTCTAAAAGCTTCCCAACTACAGAAGTGAGGCTCACTGGTCTATAATTCCCTGGATTTCTTAAATATAGGTATCACCTCTGCTTTTCTCCAGTCATCCGGTAGAGACCCTGTAGTGAGTGAGTCTTAAAAGATTAGATATAATGGTTTGGCTATTACAGAACCCAGCTCCCTCAGTACCCTTGGATGTATTCCATCAGGACCTGGGGCTTTATTAACATTTATTTTCACCAATCTCTTTTGGATTTCTTTCTGCGTTAACCAATTTTTTAGTGATGGTAGTGTAGCCCCATTATGTTGCGGTGTCCCAACCACTGGTACCTCCCTTGTGTAAACCGACGAAAGGAACCTATTTAGCTCATCTGCCTTTTCCTGGTCTCTAATTATCAGATGGCCTGTGTCACATTGTAATGTTCCTATAGCTTCCTTCCTGGCCTTCTTCCCATTAATATATTTAAAAAATATTTTAGGGTTAGTCTTACTTTTCATTGCAACTGACTTCTAATTTTCTATTTTAGCCAGTCTAATAGCCCTTTTGCAAGACTTGTTGATTTCCTTATAGTCACATAAAGCTGCCTCTGTTCCCTCCTTCTTGTATAATTTAAATGCATGTTTTTTTTTCCTCATCATGATCTTTAAGTCATTGTTAAGCCACATGGGATATGATTTACTCCTATTCATTTTATTTCCACATGGCACATGCTGATAAGTATGTTTATTTAGTAAGGATTTGAATGTTGTCCATTTATTTTCAGTATTTTCCCTGTAAGTACTTTGTCCCAGTCTATATGTAGTATTGCTGCCCGTAGCCCATTAAAGTTAGCCCTTTTAAAATTTAGAGTTTTTGTTGGCCCCTTACAACTCTGTTTTTTTGTATTCAATCTCAAATTACCATTTCCCCTATCTCTACTAAATAGGCTATAACCATCCAGATTAACAGTCCAGTCATGAGATTCATTCCACCATGTTTCAGTAATGCCTATTAAGCCCTTTTTTCTTGTACTGCTAATATTTCTAGCTCATCCATTTTCCCAGGCAAAATTCTTGCGTTAGCAAGCATACACTTTATGTTGCTATGGCTCTGCCGTTGTGAAGTGCCTGCCACTCTATTTGAGGCCCCTATTAATACCTCCCTACTGTCTATTGTAACCCTCCCCCTTCTCCTCCCCATGGGTAACTAATTCATCCCTCTCTACCCTATTTACCCCAATACTTCTATATAGTCCCTCCCCCCCACCTACAAGTTTAAAAACTCCCCCAGCCGTTCTACCATCCTATCCCCTAGCACAAAAGCTCCCTCATCATTATAGTGCAATCCATCCCTGCTATAGAGATTGTACCCAAGTGAGAAGTCAGCCCAGTGCTCTAAAAAAACAAAACCCTCTGCACTGCACCACTTTTTTAGCCACGCATTAACCTCCCTAAGCTCCTTCTGCCTCCCTGGGCTAGCACGTGGCACTGGTAGTATCTCAGAAAATACTACCTTGGAGGTCCTTGCTTTAAGCTTATTCCCTAGTTCTCTAAAATCATTCTTTAGGACGCTCCATCTTCCACTAACTTTGTCATTGGTACCAATGTGTACCAAGACCGCCGGTTCATTACCAGCCCCTCCCAATAATTTACCCACCCGATCCACAACATGCCGAACCCGAGCACCAGCGAGACAGCAAACTGTTCGATTGCTGGGATCTGGATGACAAATTACCCTGTCTACCTTCCTAATAATAGAGTCCCCTACCACCAAAACATGTCTGTTGCTCTGCCTATTCTGCCCTACCTCTCCTCCAGTAGAACTGTTCTCCCGGCTGTTAGAGGGAACAGCTCTATCTGGCATTGCCATTCCTGAATGGACATCCCCAACAGTTTCACTTTAAATCTGGCAAATCTGTTGGTGTTTGCCAACTCAGAACTGGTCTGCCTCCTCCTGTCCCCCCTGGTTCCCCTTCTAACTGTAACCCAGCTACCTCCCTGGACATCCTCACTAGCTCCAGCTCCTCCCTCCATACTAGGCCCAGCTAAACTGTGCTCCGCGAGCACCAACCCCCTTTCCAGTGAAACAGTATCACTAAGTGCGGCAATTCTCCTCTCCAGATCTTCAATTTGAACTTCCAGAGAGGCAACATGCTCACACCTGTCACAGAGGTATCGACCCTGGATCATCTGTTCCAGTAGTGCATACATTTGGCAGGATGTACACTGAGTGAGGTTACCACTGGACTGACTCATGTTGCAAAAATAAAGTGAGAAAACAAATCAATGTATTTAACTATCTAGTACTCATAGAAATCTTTGATACATTTGCCATTTACGGTTTGAAGGAAATTGCAGGCTTCTTGAATTGTTGTAACTGAATATGCATTAACACTGGTAACATTTGCAGCCTTGAAACTTTAAAGGAGTAGATCGAACATAGTTACTTTTTTTTTTACAACCATAGTGATTTTGAGCCTGTAACTTGCAAATGGATTGCGAGTAGCAAAATGAAGCCAATTGAATATCAGTAACTTATACAGGCTACATTAAGGCCTCCAGTAATTACAATTTGGCCAATTGAATGGGGGCTATAGTCTTGTATAGTCTCAATAGACAAAAACACAACTCCAAAAATTCCCTAGGAACTTAATTCTGAATTTAGTTATGCATCTTTCTCTAGGAAAGATCACAGACATTTCCTTGACACTCTTCAGGAGCAGCATTGTGCAGGAAAAGTGATTGCAGAAGAATAAAGGAAAGTTTGAAAGTACTCAGATAACCCTTGAGGGTTAATATTGTATTTATATGATATGAATTGCCTCTTAACCACCTCTTTGCCAGTTTTAACAACTTAATTTTCAGGTCTCTGGTATTGAATAGATTAATTGAATATGAGTCTCTCTAAAAAGTTAATTATTAAATAACTATTAGCATGTATTAAGAAAGGTATAGAAGCAAGGGAAACAAATATAATTCTGCCATCATGCAAATCCCTAGTACGTCCTCATTTGGAATATGGAGTACAATTTTGGGCACCATTTCATAAAAAGGACATTTTAGAGCTGGAAAAGCTACAGAGAAGGGCTACAAAACTAATAAGGGGAATGGAGGGGCTAAGTTATTAAGAAAGACTAACCAAAGTAAGTTTATTTTCTCTAGAAAAAAGGCGTCTAAGAGGAGATATAATTTCGGTGGCAAAAAACAGCGACCTAGTCTTGTTACAAAGACAACGTGTTTTTGATATGTGTTTATATACAAAGAGCAGGGTGTAATACACATAACTAGAGGGTATGGCAGGAAAAGGGTTAAGCTTTGCCATGCCAGAGTCATGGGGGCTTACTTGGTAGCTATCTGGTAGACAGAGAGGACAAAGAGAGGGATGATCCTATCAATCTCTGTACTATATGGTAATGCCTGTTATTGTGTAAGAGTAGCCAGCTAGGCACCCAGAGATGTGTGATGTGACCGCAACTATTGTTCTCTCTCTCTGTACTGTGTGGCCAAATATGGGCATGTGTTTATTTACCTGTGTTGATTTCCTGTTTTCCCAGGATATATCTGTATGTGAGAAAATAGATGATGTGTTTTTACTCCCAACTGTGTATTGTCCAGTATGGGGAGATTGGGATTATGAGACTGTACAGTGCTTCTCTTGAATATTTTACAGTCTACCAGCAGAGATATTGAGTGTATTATTGCATCTCCACTACAATTACCTTATATAAATACATCCAGAGTCAGTATAAAGATTTGTCAAGTATGCTTTTTGTGCCAAGAGGTTTTCATCTGACAAGAGGACATCCTTTGAGGTAAGTAAAAAGATTCCACCTTAAAGAAAGAAAAGGGTTCTTCACAGTAAGGGCAGTTAATCTGTGGAATTCTCTGCCAAAGGAGGAGGTGACAGCGGATTCAATAGATAACTTTAAAAGGGGACTGGAATTATTTCTAATCAAAAAGGGCATTCAGGGTTATCCTGGATAATTAGAGAGGGAGTATTGATCCAGGGAGGAATTTGACACTATATGGGGTCAGGAAGGATCTTTTTTTTCTTTTGAGACGATTGGTTAAGTTTCACTTGTTTTTTTTTTTCTGTTTGCCTTCCTCTCGATCAATTAATTGACAACTAATCCGCATATTGCAGATCAGAGGAGATCTGCAAAAGTTGAACATGATGGACTGAAAGTCTTTTTTCAACCTCAATTACTATGTAACTATGCAACTATGTATGTAATAAATACATTTCAAGATGAAACATGAGCTGCATTTATTCACGTATCTAAAGTGAACATTCTAAAGTAGCATTTATCATAAGGATTTAGTAGCATTAATTATAAGGATAATTAATGCTACAGATTTAACTGATCGTGAGGTATTTAGATATACATAATATTGGGCAAAGTAACCATTTGCTTTCATTGATTGCTGAATACATTGAAAATTTAGAAAAATAAATAATAAAAATCAGAGTGCACTGATTGTGCGACATTAAAATAAAATAGCACTAAACCAAATAAGCAGTATTCATTATTTATATCATATATAGCCAAGAATAACAAGCTTAAAAAACGAAAAATAAATAATGTACTGTTTTTAACCAGTTGGCAGTATAACAAGATAGAAAATAGTAACGATCGGGAGACTGGTCGTGAGGTAATCAAATGTAAAAGAAAGAATATGCCTTTAAAAATTGGAATAGCACACATTACAACTAATCCCTCGCCTCTCTATCACACTTAGCCTAGCCCACAGTCCTCTATTTAACCTCTCTCTAAACACTGGCAAGTTTCCATCATCTTTAAAACACTTGATGTCACAACCAGCTCTTTGTTGGGCTTCAAAAGGTTGCAGGTTGACTTGGTTCTGTATCATTTCACACAGGACTGCTTAGCTGAATGCTAACACAAGTTTCAGACTCCTAGGGATGCTTATGGGTAATGGCATGTGGGTTTATCCACTCTGTGGCCACTTCCCCTCAGGTAAAGATACCTTTATTGATTTGTCCATGAGTCAGCTAGGGGAGTTTCTAACATTTTGGGCTCCTTCTTACATTGAATGGGGGTGGGGGGTCATGAACAATGACATAGGTATAGGATTGCCTAATTTGTGGTTAACTACAAGGCAAATGATCAAAGGGGTTTCCCTTGTAAAGCACTTGACACCACTTGAAATTGTCTGTTTGCTATGCTCAATGACTTAATCAGATCTGTGGATCTTCCATAGAAGCTTATGGAGCGCGATCTACCGCTTACAGCAACTTCGAATCGAGCCAAGAACTAAGCCCCACCCAGGGGCTAGGAGTGAACTGGGCATCACAGTTGGCTACTGGAAGTGACTACTGGTTGCCCTTAAAGTGATAATACCCCCAAAATATATTTTTTAGTTTAATGCAATATTTATACCCTGAAAAATGCTATACACATAAAATGGACCCAGAGTGGCTTGGTGGAAATGGTTCTTTGGGGAGTTCAACAATGGGACCTTGGGCATATTCCCATAACAGGTCTTCTTTATAATTGTATTTATGACCATTACAGTAGCCTTTGTCCATCTGGTCATCATGGCTAGTCTACATAGGGGCCCAGTTGCCAGGCCAAAACGTCCAATAGTCCTTGGAGATGTGACATGACATAATTACACAAATTCTTAAGAAACCCTCATTTGACTCAGCTTCTGCAACTAAATAGCACTTTTACTATCTACTTCCTATTGCTACAAAAATGCTTGAGAAACTCATCGACAATGGTCTTACTCAATTTATTTCCTCCATCTCCCTTCTAACCCCTTCCAATCTGGCTTCTCACAAATGTAACTAATGACTTGCTAACCATCCAAGTTTAAAGGGTCACTTCTCTATGCAAACTCTTTCTTGATCTTTCTGTTGCTTTTGATACAAATGAAGCACATCTCATAATCCAAATTCTCCACTCTGTTGGCATTTATAACATAGTTCTCTCATGGTTCACATCTTATCTAGAAAGTCAAACATTCAGTGTCTCCTTCTCTGGCATTTCTTCTTTGCCTCTCCCTGACTGCTGGCATACCTGAAGGTTCAGTACTAGGCCACCTCCTTTTAAATCTATACATCCTCCCTTGGTACCCTAATAAATAATATGCACACAACACTCAAAAATATCTCTAAGCACCAGATTTACACTCCTATCTTCTTGCACATGTTGGCAACGGCCTCTCAAGCATATGCTCCTGGATGTCCGCCGATCAACTCAAACTCAGCACTTCTGCTCCTTAAATATCCCTCACTGTTGACAATGCCACCATCACACTCTAACCTCCCAGGCCCGTTGTCATGGTTTTCTATTGGACTCTGTCCTCTCTGTCATTCCTCACATACAACCAATAACAAAATCCTGCCATTTTTACCTAAAAAAACCCCTTTAAGATATGTCACTATCTTACACAAGACACTGATCCATTCACTCTCACCTTAATTATTGCAATTTGCTCCTTGCTGGCCATCCAATCACCCATCTATCCAATCCATAATGAAGACCTCTGCTATACTCATTTACTATACTCAACACTCAGGTGTCTGAAACACATCTCTGCCAGTTACTCCACTTGCTTCCCATAGCTTCCAGAATGAAATGTGAAATTGTGGCCCTAACACATAAAGCCCTCAATAACAGTGCAAGATATAATATCTCTGTCCTCATCTCAAAATACTCCACCAACCGCCCTCTTTGCTCTGCTAATTACATAGTTACATAGTAATTAAGGTTGAAAAAAGACTTTCAGTCCATCAAGTTCAATCTTTTACGATCTCCTATGATTTGCAATATGTGGATTAGTTATTAATGAATTAGTTGTTTATTAATTATTAATCAATTATTTAATTATTTATTTTAAATTTTATTTTATTTTTTAGATTATTAATTAATCCAGAGGAAGGCAAACAGAAAAAAAACAAGTCAAACTTAGCCAATCGTCTAAAAGGGAGAAACAAATTATTTCCTTCCTGACCCCAGATACTGGCGATCAGATTTCTCCCTGGATCAATACTTTCTCTCTAATTATACAGGATAACCCTGAATTCCCTTTTTAATTAGAAATTAATCAAGTCCTCTTTTAAAGTTATCTATCGAATCCGCTGTCACCACTTCCTCTGGTAGAGAATTCGACAGATTAACCACCCTTACTGTGAAGAACCCTTTTCTTTTTTTAAAAAGAAATCTTTTTAATTCTAGCCTCAAGGGATGTCCTCTTCTCAGTTTGGCACAAAAAAACTACCTTGACAAATCTTTATACTGACCCTGGATGTATTTATATAAGGTAATCATATCTCCTCTTAGACGCCTTTTTCTAGAGAAAATACTTTTAATTTGGTTAGTCTTTCGTCATAACTTAGCCCCTCCATTCCCCTTATTAGTTTTGTTGCCCTCCTCTGTACCTTTTCCAGCTCTAAAATGTCCTTTTTATGAAGTGGTGCCCAAAATTGTACTCCATATTCCAAATGAGGGTGTACTAGGGATTTGTATAGTGGCAGATATATATTTGCTTCCCTTGCTTCTATACCCTTCTTAATACATGCTAATATTTTATTTGCCTTTGCAGCTGCTGCTTGGCTTTAAACACTGTTACCTAGGTGGTTGTCCACAAGCACTCCCAAATCCCTTTCAATATCTGATACCCCTAGATTTGCTCCATTAAGTTTATAAATTGCATGGCTATTTTTCCTTTTCAGATGCATAACTTTACATTTATTCGTATTAAATCTCATCTGCCATTTAGATGCCCATTTTCCAATTTTATGTAAATCCTTTTGGAGAGAAAGCACATCATTATCTCATTTAATTACCTTTCACAACTTTGTGTCATCAGCGAAAATGGAGACACTACTTTCCAGTCCCACCTCTAAGTCATTAATAAATATGTTAAAGAGGAGAGGATCTAATACTGAACCCCACTTACCACATTAGTCCAATCGGATTATGTTCCATTTACAACAACCCTTTGCTTCCTGTCTTTTAGCCAGCTCTCAATCCATGTGCAGATATTTACTGGAATTCCTGTATCTCTTAGTTTGCACAATAGTCTCCCATGTGGCACTGTATCAAAAGCCTTTGCAAAATCCAAAAATTCTACATCCACTGAGTTGCCTTGATCTAGGTTCCTTCTAACCTCCTCATAGAAACTAATTAGATTTGTTTGACATGACCTACCCCTCATAAATATATGTTGACTCCTACTTATAATCCTGTTCAAATAGTCATATTCTTGTATATTATCCCTTATTAACCCTTCTAAAAGCGTCCCCACTACAGAAGTGAGGCTCACTGGTCTATATTTTCCTGGATTTGCTCTTGCTCCCTTTTTAAATATAGGTATCACATCTGCTTGTCTCCAGTCATCTGGTAGAGACCCTGTGTTGAGTAAATCTTGAAAAATTAAATATAATGGATTGGCTATTAAATAACCTAGTTCCCTCAGTACCCTTGGATGTATTCCATCAGGACCCAGGGCTTTATTAACATTTATTTTTTCCAACCTCTTTTGGATTACTTCCTGTGTTAACCAATTATTTGGCAAAGGTAGTGTAGCCCCATTATGTTGCAGCGTCCCCACCACTGGTACCTCCCTTGTGCACACCGAAGAAAAGAACCTATTTAGCTAATTTGCCTTTTCCTGGTCACTAATTTTCAGACGACCTGTGTCACATTGTAATGTTCCTATAGCTTCCTTCCTTGCCTTCTTCCCATTAATATACTTTAAAATATTTTAGGGTTAGTCTTACTCTCTTTTGCAATTAATTTTTCATTTTCTATTTTAGTCAGTCTAATAGCCCTTTTGCAAGCCTTGTTGATTTCCTTGTACTCCCGTAAAGCAGTCTCTGTCCCCTCTTGTTTGTATTATTTAAATGCCTGTTTTTTGCTCTGTATCTTGATCTCTAAATCATGTTAAGCCACATTGAATGTGATTTACTCCTTTTACTTTTATTCCCACTTGGTATATGGTGATAAGTATGTATATTTAGTAAGGATTTAAATGTTGTCCATTTATGTTCAGTGTTTTACCTATCAGTTCTCTATCCCAGTCTATACTTTGTATTGCTGCCCTTAGACGGTTAAAATCTGCTCTTTTAAAATTAAGAGTTTTTGTTGGCCCCTTAATTTATTTATTTTTTAATTCGATCTCAAATGTTGTGATCACTGTTTCCCAACTGTTGCCCTATTCCAACATTTGATACTATATCAATATTATTTGTGATGACTAAATCTAAGATAGCTTCATTTCTAGTAGGCTCTTGTATAACCTGGGCCAGATAATGATCCCTGAGTGTACTCAAGAACCTGCTCCCCTTAGCTGAACTGCTGGTGTCATCAGGGGGAACAGGAGGAGGCACGCCAGTTCTGAGTTGGCAAACACCAACAGATTTGCCAGATTGAGTGAAACTGTTGGGGATGTCCATTCAGGAATGGCAATGCCAGATAGAGCTGTTCCCTCTAACAGCCGGAGAAACAGTTCTACTGGAGGAGTGGGAGGGCAGAATAGGCACAGCAACAGACAGGTTTTGGGTGTATGGGACTCTATTATTAGTTAGATAGACAGGGTGATTTGTCACCCAGATCCGAGCAATCGAACAGTTTGCTGTCTCCCGGGTGCTCGGGTTCGTCATGTTGTGGATCGGGTAGACAAATTATTGGGAGTGGCTGGACATGAACCAGCGTTCTTGGTACATATTGGTACCAATGACAAAGTTAGTGGAAGATGGAGTGTCCTAAAGAATGATTTTAGAGAACTAGGTTGTAACGGAACCCATCACTGTTTTACCCTGTTTCATGGTTATTTAATTCTTGGTTAAAATATGATCCTACTGTTATATTATATGTATGTTGGTTGATGCTCTGCAGGATATTAGCTCAGAATATTACAGACACCTAGCATAATACATAATCCTATTAGGGTCTCCTAGAGGCAGGGGAGCCCTATTGTGTAAAGTGTTCACATTGTGAAAGATGGAACAAAGAGAAGCATTATCTTATCAATGTCTGTTATTGAATCAAAGTAGCCGGCTAGTCCCTGGAAGGTGTGACCAGACCCATTGTTCTCTTTATGTGTATTGTGCGACCAAATATGGGCATGTGTATTGCCTGTGGGAAGAGATGGGTATAAATATTTCTGCAATAACAAAATAAAGACAGTATTCATTTGACTCCCAAATTGTGTGTCGTCCAATATGGGAGGTCGGGGATGGTGAAACTGTAGTGCCTCTTGGGTATTCTACCGTATACCAGCGGAGATATTGGACTGCGTGTTCCAGCTCCGTTACATTTGGTGGCAAGTGTCGGAATTGTTCCCACGGTCAGAAGGAAAGCTACAGGAGACACCATTCCGTGGAGTACAAATTGAGGGCAACGCTAGTATCCGTACAGCGCCCCTGGCTACAGCAGGATGGAACCGGCTAGTTTTCGGACAGCGTTCCATCATAAGGAGGAGGAGGCGGCCGCAGACTACAGGGATGCAGATAGAAAGGAACTCATGGTTACAGTACCTCGTATTGCTCCACAGAATGAGTTTGGAAGAGAACTCCAAAGCAGACTGGCCTTTTTCCCAGGTACGCTTCCCATAAAAACCTTGGAATGGTTAATGACAGATGTCCACAAATCCATAATGGAAAAGCAGCGGGCATGGGAGCGGTCCATCTTGGGAGCTGCTAACCCACCTCCCACCATTAACCCCCCCCAGCACTGCGTCCGGGTGGTGGGAACTACCAAACCCCTCCACGGTACATCAGGTGCCACACGTGTAACCAGCAGGGTCACATGCAGAGAGACTGTCCCAGAAACAGAAACCGCTCCACGTGGAACACTCCAACTAATTCCCCCTCTCAGCAGCAGTGTCTACCCGAGGGGGCCGAAGGTGTCGTCCTTTCCCCCCAGCGGCAGTGTGTACCCCAGGGGGCCGAAGGTGTCGTCCTTCCCCCCCAGCGGCAGTGTGTACCCCAGGGAGCCGAAGGTGTCGTCCTTCCCCCCCAGCGGCAGTGTGTTCCCCAGGGAGCTGAAGGTGTCGTCCTTCCTCCCCAGCGGCAGTGTTTACCCCAGGGAGCTGAAGGTGTCGTCCTTCCTCCCCAGCGGCAGTGTGTACCCCAGGGAGCTGAAGGTGTCGTCCTTCCTCCCCAGCGGCAGTGTGTACCCCAGGGAGCTGAAGGTGTCGTCCATCCTCCCCAGCGACAGTGTGTACCCCAGGGAGCAGAAGGTGCCGTCCTTCCTCCCCAGCGGCAGTGCGTACCCCAGGGGGCCGAAGGTGTCGTCCTTCCCCCCCAGCGGCAGTGTGTACCCCAGGGGGCCGAAGGTGTCGACCTATCCCCCCGCCGGCAGTGTGTACCCCAGGGAGCAGAAGGGGCCGTCCTTCCTCCCCAGCGGCAGTGTGAACCCCAGGGGGCAGAAGGTGTCGTCCTTCCTCCCCAGCGACAGTGTGTACCCCAGGGAGCAGAAGGTGCCGTCCTTCCTCCCCAGCGGCAGTGCGTACCCCAGGGGGCCGAAGGTGTCGTCCTTCCCCCCCAGCGGCAGTGTGTACCCCAGGGGGCCGAAGGTGTCGTCCTTTCCCCCCAGCGGCAGTGTGTACCCCAGGGAGCAGAAGGGGCCGTCCTTCCTCCCCAGCGGCAGTGTGAACCCCAGGGGGCAGAAGGTGTCGTCCTTCCCCCCCAGCGGCAATGTGAACCCCAGGGGGCAGAAGGGGTCGTCCTTCCCCCCCAGCGGCAGTGTGAACCACAAGGGGCAGAAGGTGTCGTCCTTCCCCCCCAGCGGCAGTGTTTACCCCAGGAGGGAAGAAGGTGTCGTCCTTTCCCCCCAGCGGCAGTGTGAACCCCAGGGGGCAGAAGGTGTCGTCCTTCCCCCCCAGCGGCAGTGTGAATCCCAGGGGGCAGAAGGTGTCGTCCTTCCCCCCCAGCGGCAGTGTAGACCCCAGGGGGCAGAAGGTGTCATCATTCCCCCCCAGCGGCAGTGTGAACCCCAACGACAGTTTACCCTAACCAGGGGAGACCCCAATCTCCCAGACGGCGCAGATGGGACCGTGGTCTCTGTGCCTGACCTACCGGGATGCTGGACAGCCTGTCCAGATCCCCAACTACTCTCACTGGGACAACCGGAGGAGGGGGTAAGTACAAATTCCCCTCCCCAGCTAACTCCTAATGTGGCTCCAGGGTTAACAGAGGAAATGTTAACCCCCACTGACCCCCACCTTTCCCTGGCTACTGAGCCGGAATATGTCCCAAGTGCCCCAGCAGAAGAGCTGACAGTGGGGCAGCGTGCAGTCGGCCTCTGCCCTCCCTTTGTCCCTTGTACAGAGCAGGATGTCCTGCAGGTTATACCAGCGGAAGAGCTGGCATCAGGGCAGAGTGCCGCTGGCCTCTGCCCCTCAAGTCCCCTCAGCGTGTTGCCCCATCACCCCAGCGAAATATCCAGGTGCCTGGTTAGACTTACCCCCAAAGGGGAGATGTGTGACGAAGTGCCCTTCGCCACTTTGGCTTGGAGAGGACTGTTTGCCAGCCTCCTGCCCTGCGACTATGGCCCTGGGACATATTGCCCTTTGGAACCAGTGTTCGGCCATACCAGAGTGTATGTCACTCATTCTGGCCCTTTACATACAGGGGGGTCATTCTGTACTTGCCCTGTATGAACCATGATACCCCAGATAACTGTGCCATGAAGCCCATTCATATAATGAAAGACTATGGGAAAGACTGTAGCTACATGGCAATTGAACTGTGTGAAGAGGATCTGAGCGCTATTCGGTAGTTTTGTGCACTCAGATCCCAGCTACCGGGGGATATGGGAAATGTGAGTAAATGTGAATTGCAGTAATGCTGATGGGTTGTCAAACTAGAGAATTGACCAACAAATACTTTTGTACGGACATCCCCAGGCCGATCCGTTGGGATCAGACCGTGTATGCCGGCTTATGGTCACGGGGGAGGTGTGTAACGGAACCCATCACTGTTTTACCCTGTTTTATGGTTATTTAATTCTTGGTTAAAATATGATCCTACTGTTATATTATATGTATGTTGGTTGATGCTCTGCAGGATATTAGCTCAGAATATTACAGACACCTAGCATAATACATAATCCTATTAGGGTCTCCTAGAGGCAGGGGAGCCCTATTGTGTAAAGTGTTCACATTGTGAAAGATGGAACAAAGAGAAGCATTATCTTATCAATGTCTGTTATTGAATCAAAGTAGCCGGCTAGTCCCTGGAAGGTGTGACCAGACCTATTGTTCTCTTTATGTGTATTGTGCGACCAAATATGGGCATGTGTATTGCCTGTGGGAAGAGATGGGTATAAATATTTCTGCAATAACAAAATAAAGACAGTATTCATTTGACTCCCAAATTGTGTGTCGTCCAATATGGGAGGTCGGGGATGGTGAAACTGTAGTGCCTCTTGGGTATTTTACCGTATACCAGCGGAGATATTGGACTGCGTGTTCCAGCTCCGTTACATAGGTAATAAGCTGAAGGCAAGGACCTCCAAGGTAGTATTTTCTGAGATACTATCAGTGCCACATGCTAGCCCAGGGAGGCAGAAAGAGCTTAGGGAGGTAAATGCATGGCTAAAGATGTGGTGCACTAAGGAGGGGTATGTTTTTTTAGAGCACTGGGCTGACTTCTCACTTTGGTACAATCTCTACAGCAGGGGTGGATTGCACCTTAATGATGAGGGAGCTTTTGTGCTGGGGATAGGACGGTAGAAAGGCTGGAGGAGTTTTTCAACTAGTAGGTGGGGGTAGGGACTAGATATAAGTAATGGGGTAGAAAGTGTAGAGGCTATAAGGGGTAAATTAACAACCCATAGGGGAGGAGATGGGGGTAGGGGTAGTATAGTCAATAGGGAAGTACTACTAAGTAACTCAAGTACAGTGGCAGGCACTTCAGAACTACAAACTTATAACATAAGGTGTATGCTTGCTAATTCCAGAAGCTTGCCAGGAAAAAATGGGAGAGTTAGAATTATTAGCAATTAATGCAAAATGACTGGACTGAGGCTAGTATTTCCATAGAGTAGGGGCAACACAACAAAAGTCCTGAATGTGGGAGTTAGAGGAGGTGATAAAAGAGGAGGAAAGAAGAAGGAAAGATAGAGGCAATGGTAAAAAAAGGAGGAGGGATTTGTCTGTAGGTTAAGTCTGAATTTTAGCCTATAGTCAGAGAAGACATTTATGGTGGATCTAGTGATAAAGTTGAATGTTTGTGGGTAGAGTTAAATAGCGGAGGAGCAAATTCCAAAAGAATATTAGTAGGTGTATGCTATAAACCTCCAAATATAATTGAAAGCGAGGAAATGCAATTATTGTTACAGATTGGAAATGCAGCTAAGCATGGGCAAGTTCTAATAATGGGAGATTTTAATTACCCTGAAAAAAACTGGATAAATGAGACCAGCAGTTCAGCTAAGAGGAGCAGGTTCTTGAGTACACTCAGGGATCATTATCTGGCCCAGGTTATACAAGAGCCTACTAGAAATGAAGCTATCTTAGATTTAGTCATCACAAATAATATTGATATAGTAACAAAAGCTGGAATAGGCAACATTTGGGAAACAGTGATCACAACACAGTCTCATTTGAGACTGAATTAAATAAATAAAAAATTAAGGAGCCAACAAAAACTCCTAATTTTAAAAGGGCAGATTTTAACCGTCTAAGGGCAGCAATACAAAGTATAGACTGGGACAGGGAGCTGATAGGTAAAAACAATAAACATAAATGGACAACATTTAAATCCTTACTAAATATACATACACATCGGCATATACCATGTGGGAATAAAAGTAAAAAGAGTAAATACCATCCAATGTGGCTTAACAATGATTTAAAGATCAAGATATGGAGTAAAAAACAGGCATTTTAATTATACAAACAAGAGGGGACAGAGACTGCTTTACGGGAGTACAAGGAAATCAACAAGGCTTGCAAAATCGCTATTAGACTGACTAAAATAGAAAATGAAAAATTAATTGCAAAAGAGGGTAAGACTAACCCTAAAATATTTTAAAGTATAATAATGGGAAGAATGCAAGGAAGGAAGCTATAGGAACATTACAATGTGACACAGGTCGTCTGAAAATTAGTGACCAGGAAAAGGCAAATGAGCTAAATAGGTTCTTTTCTTCGGTATGCACAAGGGAGGTACCAGTGGTTGGGACACTGCAACATAATGGGGCTACACTACCTTTGCCAAATAATTGGTTAACACAGGAAGTAATCCAAAAGAGGTTGGAAAAAATAAATGTTAATAAAGCCCCGGGTCCTGAAGGAATACATCCACGGGTACTGAGGGAACTGAGTTCTGTAATAGCCAAACCATTATATTTAATTTTTCAAGATTCACTCAACACAGGGTCTCTACCACTGGAGAAAAGCAGATGTGATACCTATATTTAATCCAGGGAATTATAGACCAATGAGCCTCACTTCCGTAGTAAGGAAGATTTTAGAAGGGTTAATAAGGGATAATATACAAGAATATGTCTATTTGAACAGGATTATAAGTAGGAGTCAAAATGGATTTATAAGGGATAGGTTATGTCAAACAAATTAATTAGTTTCTATGAGGAGGTTAGTAGGAACCTGGATCAAGGCAACTCAGTGGATATAGTCTTTTTGGATTTTGCAAAGGCTTTTGATACAGTGCCACACGGGAGACTATTGTGCAAACAAAGATATACAGGAATTGAAGTAAATATCTTCTCATGGATTGAGAGCTGGCTAAAAGACAGGAAGGGTTGTTATAAATGGAACATAATCCGATTGGACTAATGTGGTAAGTGGGGTTCCTCAGGGTTTAGTATTAGGTCCTCTCCTTTTTAATATATTTATTAATGACTTAGAGGTGGGATTGGAGTGTGGTGTCTCCATATTCGCTGATGACACAAAGTTGTCCAAGGTAATTCAATCAGATAATGATGTGCTTTCTCTCCAAAGGGATTTAAATAAAATTGAGGAATGGGCATCTAAATGGCAGATGAGATTTAATATGAATAAATGTAAAGTTATGCACCTGGGATGGAAAAATAGCCATGCAATTTATAATCTTAATGGAGCCAATCTAGGTGTATCAGATATTGAAAAGGATTTGGGAGTGCTTTTGGACAACCACCTAGGTAACAGTGCTCAAAGCCAAGTAGCAGCTGCAATGGCAAATAAAATATTAGCATGTATTAAGAAGGGTATAGAAGCAAGGGAAGCAAATATAATTCTGCCACTAAACAAATCTCTAGTACACCCTCATTTGGAATATAGAGTACAATTTTGGGCATCACTTCATAAAAAGGACATTTTAGAGCTGGAAAAGGTACAGAGGAGGGGAACAAAACTAATAAGGGGAATGGAGGGGCTAAGTTATGAAGAAAGACTCACCATGTTAAACGTATTTTTACTAGAAAAAAGGTGTCTAGGAGGAGATATCATTACCTTATATAAATACATCCAGGGTCAGTATAAAGATTTGTTAAGTTAGCTTTTTGTGCCAAGAGGTTTTCAACTGACGAGGACATCCCTTGAGGTTAGAAGTAAAAAGATTCCACCTTAAAGAAAGAAAAGGGTTCTTCACAGTAAGGCTGGTTAATCTGTGAAATTCTCTACCAGAGGAGGTGGTGACAGCGGATTCGATAGATAACTTTAAAATGGACTGGATTTATTTCTAATTAAAAAGGGAATTCAAGGTTATCTTGGTTAATTAGAGAGACAGTATTGATCCAGGGAGAAATCTGATCGCCAGTATCTGGGGTCAGAAAGGAATTAATTTTTTTTTCCCTTTGAGACGATTGGCTAAGTCTCACTTGGGTTTTATTTTCTGTTTGCCTTCCTCTGGATTAATTAATTATTAAAAATAAAATAAATAATTAAATAATTGATTAATAATTAATTAACAACTAATTAATTAATATTTAATCCGCATATTGCAGATCAGAGGAAATCTTAAAAGGTTGAACTTGATGGACTGAAAGTCTTTTTTCAACCTTTACTATGTAACTATGTAACTATTTATCCAGTTTATTTCACGGTAATTAAAACCTCCCATTATTAGAACTTGCCCATGTTTAGCTGCATTTCCAATTTTTAACAATAATTGTATTTCCTCACTTTCAGCTATATTTGGGGGTTTATAGCATACTCCTACTAATATTCTTTTGGAATTTGCTGCTCCGCTATTTAACTCTACCCACAAACATTCAACTTTATCACTAGTTCCGTCATAAATATCTTCTCTGACAATAGGCTTACATTCAGACTTAACATACAGACACATCCCTTCTCCTCTTTTGCCATTGTCTCTATCTTTCCTTCTTCTTTCCTCCTCTTTTATCACCTCCTCTAACTCCCACATTCAGGACTTTTGTTGTGTTGCCCCTACTCTATAGAAATACTTGCCTCACTGCACTAGAATATTTTCCTGCCTCAAAACCTTCAATAACTTAGCAACAAATTCATCTGTTTAAAGAAGCTTATCAATTTCAGGGTTAATACATATAACTGCAACCTCTGCAAGGTAACATTATTTACACCCATAATCTACAGTGAAACAAAGAGCCCACCTCCATTTGCTTGAGCCTATTGCCTTTTGCACTGGCATCTTGCATCTATCATGCTCCTGTATCACACCCACATGCTTTAAATTGTATGTTTTTTATCTTGTAAGATGCTTTAGGAAAAAGCACTATGTAGGTTAGATTTTAAGCTCAAAGACAGGGCCATTTTGGGGGGAAACACCTATTGCTGAGATGGTTATATCTCAGTGTAAAGCTGTGCGCTCAGGGCCTGTAGGGATATAACTCCATTGAATGTAGTTTTGGTAGCTGTGAATACTACTGGTGTAGTGTAGGGCACAATGTGCTTTGCCACTCTCCATAGATGACACTAGTGTACTTGTAGATATGGAATGAAAAAGAGGGGTGTGGTGTAAGAAAGAGCACCAGTTCCTAGTGCAGATCATTAAAAATGATAAAATTAGAGATAAATATGTGGACATCGATACACCTGGAACAACCTCAATAGTATATGAGGTATTAAAACAGCTCTATTGTTGTCCTGGATCCTCTTAAATAGGGCACCCAGTCTTTATATAGTTCACAGGTTAGTGAGTGCAGTATCGCTGCCCAATTTATGGGAAATATGTAATAGTGTTTAGCACTTAGCCAACTATGTTGATGTAGAAAGTAATATATATTATTTGGATATAAAAGTAATATACAACAAATATTTTATTGATCTCTATGTAAAGTAGTGTAAATTCAGTAAATCATGATATGCTACAGAATATGTTGGCGCATTACAAATAGATGCTAATAATAATTATAAATAATATGGCAGGCAATATCTGTTGGTAATAGTTGATAATCCACAGCTAAGTAGCTATCTATGTGTATGAAATGTATATTTTTTACTAAAATACACGTGAGGAATCTTTGCCTAAGAACTAATTAGCAGTAAAAAATATAATGTATAAAATAGATAGTTTAATACTCATTGTATGTACAAATGTTACAGAAAGCAATGTATTAATAAGGTCATTTCATGAATAAGCTGTCATGTGAAAACTAAAGATAACCAATAAATACTATAGAGGGAAGTGTTTCCTACTCCTTCTAGACTTACCTGTTATGTGTAAAATATTAACTTGTTTAGTGATCATTGAACCTATCACAAACAATCATGTGCCAGTCAGGTCTGTGTGAAGTATTCTCTTGTCACTGGTCTCTAGTTTGGGAGATTCACTATACTGTCATGTACAGTATTTACAGTGCGATAGAGGTGGTTTTATTTATAAGTAACAGTTTGTTATAGTGGTTATATTTATGTTAACATGTCTGATATTTGTAAGTATTGATTAATAAGTAGTTTTGTGGTAATCCAAGGTCTATTGTGTTACCTGGTCTATGGAGGTGGAATCAAATTATTGTTTGCAAAGGCATATATAAGAGGTCCTTTGTGTTGCTGACACAATGCTTTAAATGGGACAGTTTATCGTTGAAGTCCTCCTGTGAAGGGATTCAAACAACAAGCTTACTAAACCTGACCTATTTTGCAGCAGTTATGAGTAATTAGGTTCATTTGGCTTTCTTATCTACTGATCTTAATTATGTTATGAAGTAAAATTGTTTAATGGCACCACTATTTCATTACTTTTTTGTTGATGCGTTTAATTACTTGACGTTACTGTCTAACGTTACCGTTTTCTCTCTATGATCTGATGAAAGGCTACCAAAATGTTGCTGTATGCTCCAGCTGGTGAGCTATAGAAAGGAACCGTGTGCACAGATGAGAGTTTATCCCATGTCTTGAATAAATCATTTTGCTGATTTTGCTTAGTCAGTATTGTGTAAAAAAGAATAATAATATAGCAGAGATATGTTTATTTATAATTGCTATAATCAGTTATAATCAGCCATATCACATACAAATAAATCTTCTTATAATATTGAAAAAAAGCTTTTTTTAAACTCATTGAAGCATAAAAGAAAACAGAGGTTTCTGTGTATCTTTCATGCAACAGACCATGGATGTAATACAGTATCTTATCATACAACCATGGCTTTCTTTGTCAGTTTTAGGCACTGACTGCATTCTTTCTACATAATGGATTGTGCCAGTTTGCCTGCGCAGGTGTCTCTTTTGTATGTCTAGGTTTGCATGTATTTAGAATTGCCCAATGATCATACCCTCCATCAGTATGTTAGCAGGATCTATTCAGACCTGTCTCAGGGACTAGATGAAAGTCTCAATGGCACAGGGTGCCTGGCTTGAAATGTTCGAATGTGCAGTATCCCTAGAAGCTAAGGATTACCTCACTTGACTTCAAAAAAACAGCATGGGAAAAACTTCACATGTTTGTGCAGGATATAAACAGTTAGCAGTTACATAAGCTATTGAGAAACATGATGCTGGATGGAGAGATGAGGTGTGAATGCTAAATGAAATGTAGATTGAGAAAAAGAGGTATGGGTATTGAGAGACATGGGATAGAATATGAAAATGAGAAATGGTTACTCAGAGATTTGGGGATAGGTAAGGTAGAGGTGCAAGATGGAGGAGAGAAAGTTAAAGGGGGTAAAAGGTAAAAAGTAAAAGTTAAATCAGAGAAAGGGAAAGAGAAGATATATGTAAAAAAAGAGGGTAAGTAGCTGGGAGAAGCAAAGAAGTGTGCAAAAGAGGGAAAAGGTAAAGATAAATGTCACATAAAAGTAAAATTAGATAGCTATGGGAGTATGCTACTTGGCATATGAAAAAAGAGGGAATGGGGGACTGGAAATGGGTATAAAATGAAAGTGTAAACCCTCTAGGCTGTAGCCTTGCTACCCTATGGAAGTCTGACCAAGGACATACCAAGCCTTATTGCCTATGCATTTTTTGAAAATACACTGTTTCCCCATATTTCAGAAATACGCATTTTTCAAATGAGATAAATAGCAATGAATATTCTTTTTTGGGGGGTGACCTTTATTAGATATAATAGCCTAAGGTGTTGTTATTACATTTATTCAAAGGATAGAAAAGAGAAAAGAAACATCTTTTTTGCAGGTTTATGTTTTCAATCACCACAAACTGATTTTTAAAAACTTTACCTTTTATTGTGATTCTTCCTTTAAAATCTTATGGTTCCTTAAAAAATGCAATCATCTAAAATACTGAGCTTCTTACTACTCGGTAACTGGACATCACTCCAATCTGGCTTTTTAATTTTTTGTTATTTTTCAGCTCTTTTATTACTTAATTTTTCCTTTATGATTTATAACTATTAACCCAATTTATTTTATTTTTGCTATATTATAATTATGGTGGGAACCTTTTATGTCTGGATCAGTTGCTGGTGGGTTGGCATATGCTACCTAGCCCCTTGTTAGTCTGTTTAGAGGGCTAGGGAGATCCAGAAAGGTTACTGAAGTGGGGAGTGGAGGGTGGAATGAATGAAGGAACACTGACAGGTGAGTGAAGTTTTGGAGGGTATTTATGTGTTAGGCTCCTCCCATAAATTCCAGGATCACCTGGACACTTGTGGTCAGAACCTTTTAAATCTGGATGAGTAGTTGGCGGGTTGGCATATGCTATGTGGCCCCCTGTTAGCCTGTTTAGAGGGCAAACAATGACAAAGGTGTAGGGATAGGATTTAGTTGGCTAGATTTTGGAATGCTTGTCTGGTTTTATGGATGGGATACTGCATGTACTTTGTGAAGCAATTGGAATTCCAGCGGCCCATCGATTGGGTTATGTAAGCTGAAGTGTTAGTTTTAGAAATAGGCTGAAGTAGCTGCACCTATGCGAAATGAACGACATGGGAATGAGTGTGGGTTTGGACCTAGCTTGATTAACAGGTGACGGATGTAGTGTACGAAGGATGTAGTGGAAAGAGGCAAGCTAGAAACATTGAGTAGAGAGTGGAGTGACGGTTTGTTTTTTATGGATTCGATTAGATTTCTGACGGTGGATACTGGGCACCGGATATTGTGTGTAGCGGGAAAGTAATGGTGATTGGGTGTTTGCTGGTCTTGGTGGTATGGATGCTGAGAGTAAAACTGTTGGGAATAGTGATATGTCTTGCTTGGTGATGTAGCAGAAGTTATTTTGAGAGGTCGGAAACTCTATAGGCCTCAGGTGACCGTAGAAGGCCTGCATTATGGCTGCTGAAATGGTTAGGGAAGTGTCATGACTCAATGGGTTGGTGAACAAGATTTGAAGGAGTTAGTTAAAATAGGACCGTCAATTGGCTAGAGATTGGAAAGAGTACCGCGGGAAGCCAAAACCTTTTAGAGAAAGCTTCCATGGCTGGGAAGGACCTGTCCATGGGGCGATGAGAGGCGAGATAGAACTGGATTCCTGACATATAGGTTTTTATGGTATTGGGACCTGAGAGTATGAATAAAGGTTTGTTACGAGGGGATGATGGCCTAGCGGGATTCGGGCTTCTATGGGAAGTGAGGTACGATGAGGTGTGATGTGGTTGAATGGATAATGAGCGGGCGAGGTCCCTATGGGGGTCGTAGGAGGACAAGTGTAGTACTCAGGAGTGGGACGAGCCATGGGATGAATGACCTTGTGTCGAAGTGTCTAGGACTGGGTAGAGTAAATAAGGGATGGCGGATATTGGAGGACACCTATGGGGTGTCGCAGTGATGAATGGACAGAAGGAGAACAAGTGTGATGTGGGGATGGATAAATGGTGGGCAGGCCCATGTGGTCTCTGTCTAGATCCTAAGGTCCTACCTAAGGTCCCAATACCATAAAAACCTACATGTCAGGAATCCAATTCTATCTCGCCACTCATCACCCCATTGATAGGTCCCTTCTATACTCCCCTGCCATGGAAGCTTTCTCTAGAGGTTTTGACTTCCCGCGCTACTCCTTCTCAGCGCCAGCCAATTGACGGCCCAATTTTAACTAACTCCTCCAAACCTTGTCCACCAACACAATTGCTCATGCCACTTCCCTAACAGTTTCAGCAGCCATAATGCAGGCGTTCTGCGATCACCTGAGGCCTGGAGAGTTTACGGCCTCTCAAAATAACCTCTGTTACATCACCAAGCAAGACATATCACTATTCCCAACAGTTTTACTCTCACCATTCATACCACCAAGACCAGCAAACACCCAGTCAACATTACTTTCCACGCTACACACAATATCCGGTGCCGAGTATCCACCGTCAGAAATCTAATCAAATCCATAAAAACCAAACCGTCACTCCACTCTCTACTCAATGTTTCTAGCTTGCTTCTTTCCACTACATCCTTCGTACACTACATCCGTCACCTGTTAATCCAGCGAGGTCCAAACCCACACTCATTCCCATGACGTTCATTTTTACAGGTGCAGCTACTTCAGCCTCTAGAACTAAGATTTCAGCTCCCATAATCCAATCGATGGGCACAGGTGAGTGAGAGTTTGGAAGGTATATATGTTAGGCTCCTCTCACAAATTCCAGGACCACCTGGACACCTATCTGGGGTTTGCAGCTTTTTTGGACAGAAGGAGAAAAAGCGTGACGTGAGGATGGATAAATGGTGGGCGAGCCCATGTGGTCTCTGTCTAGATTAAACGCTTTGATTTTATTTCAGTTATTGCTTATTTAATCTATATTTGTAATGATACCATTATTTATACATATGTAATTAATTTTCTTAATGTTTATTTATTTCATTGGTCACAAATTGGAGTATATTTTCTTTTATTATTGTGTTTTGTTATTGTTATTTTTTTAATTAACTGTATGTCCTTTTTATATCATATTTTTGTGATTTCCTGTGCTCAATTACTAAAATAAATAAATAAATATAGTGATTTTTACCAATTTATTGTGTTTGGGCTTTTTTCATATTACCACCTCCACCTGTCAACTGTGCATTATAATTCCTACTTCTTTGATAGCCTATTTACTTTTTCTATATATACATAAAATTTTCTTTTGAATTTGTGTTTCCTCTTTTTTATTCTATGCCTGCTTGGCCACCTCTCTTAATGCTCTTCTTTTAAAATATTTATTGATTTTTAAATGTATACTCTGGGTAAAATTTGGTGCAGAGTGCCCACTAGTACTATTATTACCTTTTAACTCGTGCAAGCTTTTAATCAAGCTTCCACTATTTGTACCCACTTGTTGTAATTTTAATATCGTTATGCTGTAGGATCCAGCCAAAAAAAGGAAAATTTTGGGATTTAATAGAGGTTAAAGAAAAGCAGGACCTTATTACTAAATCATACAGAAAAGATATGGCAACCAATGCACTATTACACTGGAAAAGCCATCACCCAGAAATTACAAAAAGAGCTATACCGATAGGTCAGTATTTACGACGGGACGTAATTGTAGTAATACTGAAGATTATATCAAGCAAGTTAAGGGACTACAAACAAGTTTTATACAAAGAGGATACTCAAAAAAAGTCCTACAAAAATCCTATTGGAGAGCCCTAAATGAACATAGATCACAACTTCTAAGAGAGAAAAGTAAAGTAAAAGAAAGCCAACCAATAAGATTGATTGCCAACTTCTCTAACCAGTCAGAAGAAATAAGATCTATAATAAATAAGCATTGGGATATCTTAAAATTGGATGAAAATATACAAGATATAATCACTCCTGCAACATCACATATAGAAGAGCGGAAAATCTAAAAGATTTATTAGTCCATAGCCATTATGAGAAGAAATCTAAGACAAACTGGCTAACACAAGCACAACAAGGTTATGCACCATGTGGACACTGTAAAGCATGCTCACAAGTCTGAACAAAGATATTCATGAATACTGTGACAAAGTGCCCTTCGCCACTTTGTCTTGGAGAGGACTGTTTGCCAGCCTCCTGCCCTACGACTATGGCCCTGGGACAGATTGCCCTTTAAACACAGTATTCGGCCATACCAGAGTGTATGTCACTCATTCTGGCTCTTTACATACAGGGGGGTCATTCGGTACTTGCCCTGTGTGAACCATGATACCACAGATAGCTATGCCATGGAGCCCATTCATATAATGAAAGACTATGGGAAAGACTTTAGCTACATGGCTATTGAACTGTGTGAATAGGATCTGAGCGCTATTCGGTAGTTTTGTGCGCTCAGATCCCAGCTATCTGGGGATATGTGAAATGTGAGTAAATGTGAATTGCAGTAATGCTTATGGGTTGTTAAACTAGAGAATTGACCAACAAATACTTTTGTCCGGACATCCCCAGGCCGATCCGTTGGGATCAGACCGTGTATGCCGGCTTATGGTCACGGGGGAGGTGTGTAACGGAACCCATCACTGTTTTACCCTGTTTTAGGATTATTATGGTTAAAATATGATCCTACTATTATACTGTATGTAGGTTGGTTTGTGCTCTGCAGAATATTAGCCCATACTATTGCAGACCTGGGCATAATAGATAATCTTATTACAGAGACTCATAAGATAAGGAAGTCTATTGTAGAAAGTGTTTTCATTCTCAGCCATAAGAACAAAGAAGGATGGTCTAATCCATGTCTGATTGTATCAAAGTTGCCAGGTAGCCTCAGGGAGGTGTGACCCACCTATTGTCCCTCTATGTGTATTGTGTGGCCAACTATGAGGGATGTGTATTGCCTGTGCAATGTCTGTGTGTTATGGGTAAAATATACTTTTACTAACTTTTGAACCCCTGGTCTGATTCATGCCATTTTTTTAATATGTTGTTCCACAATTTATGTTGTTCATAAAAATGTAAGTTTTATTTATGTACTATGTAAAATCATAAAGTTATAAAAATGTATAAGTTTTAGCTGGGAGATAATTGAGTAGATACAGTAATAAACTCAATTATCTCTCAAGTAGAGGGGAGGGAAACTGTGGGTGTTACTATTGTGTTATTGGTTGTTTATACCTTCCCCTGGGTGTGAGGAATTGACTCTGCTGGGTTTTGAACCCTGGTCCCCAGGCTGCTATACCTCTTCCCTACCACTGTGCCAGCCTGCCTGTTGTGAATTCCATTGAGACCTTATAAGCTTGACTCTGCTAGCAATTGTATCAGTACCTAAGTCTCTTCAGCTGTGTCTGGTCAGGTGTCTGGTCCTTGGCCTATATAAGGCACTTCCTGTCTATTGATCCTTGCCAGATTATTGTGTGGTTTCTGATCACTTCAATAAACCTTGTTCCTGTTTTCACCTACAAGTTTGCGGAACTGGATTATTGCTGACTTTGGCTACTGGTCTCCACAACTTTGTGACTTCTATATCATTACAGAATAATCTGGCCCTTTCATGGAGACCGCCGGGACAGATTCTGCATTGGCCCAGCAGGTTGCTTTATTTGCAAGAACTGTGCAGACCCAGGCACAGACCATCCAAGTGCTGCAGGACCAGGTAGCTGAACTGCAAAATAAATTTCAGTCAATGCACAGTGAGTATACCAGCTACAGGGCACGTGATGCTGCGGCTGCTACTGTTACACCTGCTCAAGAGGCCCGCTTGCCCCTGCCAGAAAAGTTTGGAGGAGATCACAAAAAATGTAGGGGTTTCCTAAATCAATGCCGTTTGCACTTCATGATGTTACCTCACCAATTTCCATCTGAAAGAGAGAAGGTGGGATTTATTTTTTCCTTATTCAAAGATGAAGCCCTGGCTTGGGGCTCCCCTCTTCTGGAACAAGACAGTCCAGTCTTGGGTAATCTAAATGACTTTCTTGAGGCCATGTGCCTAGTTTTTGATGACCCCAATCGATGTGCTACAGCAGAAGCCACTCTCCTTCATTTGCATCAAGGGAGGCGCTCGGTGGCTGAATATGCTGCTGAATTCAGACAGTGGGTTGCTGATTCTACCTGGAACCAATCAGCCCAGAGGTTCCACTTCAGAAAAGGTCTCTCAGAAGCTATAAAAGATGAGGTAGCTCGTGTTGATCTTCCTGCTGACTTTGATGCATTTGTGCGTTTGGCTATCCATATTGATCGGAGACTTTCTGAAAGAAGATTGTAAAGACAGGGCTCTTTTAGACCAAGTACTACTCCAATTTCCTATTCAAGAACCTCTATTTCGATCCCACAAACACCTACAGACTCTGAGCCAGAGGCTATGCAGGTAAATCTAATAAGAGGGCCATTATCCAACGAAGAAAAACAGTGGCGACGCACTCACAATTTATGCCTGTATTGTGGTTGTGCAGGGCACTATGCCATCAATTGCCCTAGCAAATCCAAAAGAACAATAGCTATGGCGGCTGAGGGTGCACAGATTCGACACCAATCCCAGATTTCGGATCAACTGGATTCTGTCACACAACCCTTGTTTTCTCTGGCTCATGGTGAAGAGGGTATGTTGACTCAACATCCTCATTTTGTGGTGCCTATCACGTTGCAATGTGGTGATCGTAAAATTTCAACTACCGCTATGATAGATTCTGGAGCAGGCGGAAACTTTATGGACATTAAATTTGCAGCAGGAAATAGAATTCAGTCTATCCCTAATTCTTCACCTGTGTTAATGGAGACAGTTGATGGTTCTCCACTTACGTCAGGACCGGTTACACATGAGACTGTGCCCTTAAAGTTGACTCTGGAAGTGAATCACCATGAGGCTATCTCTTTCCACCTAATTTCCTCAACACAGTTTCCAGTGATTTTGGGGGTACCTTGGCTTGCTCTGCATAACCCACAGATTGATTGGAAGATCAGAACTTTGTCCTTTCCTTCAGAACACTGCTTAATGAATTGTCAACCCTCTAAGGTAACACCTGTTGCCACAATAATTAATGAAATGGTTGCTACAAACTTGACTAAGCTTCCTCTACAATATCGGGATTTTGCAGATGTCTGTGATAAGAAGAATGCTGATCAGCTTCCACCACACAGGCCTTATGATTGCCCAATAGAGCTGTTGCCTGGGGCTGCTATCCCATTTGGCCGTATATATTCCCTTTCTGAGCCTGAATTGAAAGCTCTTCGTGAATACCTACAAGAAAATCTTGCCAAAGGCTTTATTCGACCATCTACTTCTCCAGCAGGAGCTCCTATTTTCTTTGTAGAAAAGAAAGATGGCAGCCTACGGCCATGTGTTGATTACAGGGACATTAATAACATCACTGTTAAAAACCGCTACCCCTTGCCTCTGATTCCTGAACTTTTGGAGAGACTCCGATCAGCTAAAATATTTACGAAGCTTGATCTTCGGGGGGCATATAATCTGGTTCGCATAAGACCCAATGATGAATGGAAAACCGCTTTCAGAACCAGGTACGGGCATTACGAATATCTAGTAATGCCTTTTGGGCTGTGTAATGTCCCTGCAACTTTCCAGCATCTTATCAATGATGTACTACGAGATCTCCTGGATCAGTTTGTTGTGGCATATTTGGATGATATCCTAATATTCTCTGATAATCTTGAAAACCACAGAAAACAGGTCCGTATAGTTCTAGAGCGCCTTCGTACCCACCGCCTATACATTAAACTAGAAAAATGTGAGTTTGAACAAACAGAAATTCAATTCCTGGGGTATGTAATAACTCCCAAAGGTTTAAGTATGGACGCAAGTAAAATTAAAGCTGTGCTGGCCTGGCCCATCCCCAAGAATGAAAAAGATGTTCAGAGATTTGTGGGGTTTGCCAATTTTTATAGGCGTTTCATTAAGAATTTCTCTGCCGTTATTACACCGATCACTGAACTCACACGTAAAGGGACTCCTTTTCAGTGGTCCGATAAGGCGGATACCGCATTTTCCCGATTGAAGACTCTGTTTACCTCTGCCCCTGTCCTGGTACATCCTCAGCCGGAATTACCATTTATTGTGGAAGTTGATGCTTCTGATTCAGCTGTTGGTGCTATACTGTCTCAAAGGACTGGACCTAAGATGCTGTTACATCCGTGTGCCTTCTATTCCCGCCAGATGGTGCCAGCAGAAATAAACTATGACATAGGGAATAAAGAACTATTGGCTATAAAAGCTGCCTTCACCGAATGGAGACATCTCTTGGAGGGAGCTACCCATCCAATTACTGTCCTCACAGATCACAAAAATCTGGAATGTATTCGATCAGCTAAGAGACTGTCAGCCAGACAAGCACGCTGGTCCCTATTCTTCTCAAGGTTTAATTTTTTTGGTTACATTCCGTCCTGGCTCCAAGAATGGTAAGGCGGATGCCTTGTCTAGAATAGCTGACCCCCTCCATACTACCGTAACCAAGACCACCATCTTGCCAGAGGATATATTTATAGGAGTTACATTTCCTTCTGATCTGATGTCTCGCATTAAAAAGGGCTACGCTGAAGACCCAGTTCTTCGTGATCCTCCTCGTGACCTCCATATGACGATGCGTAATGGGTTTTGGATTTTTCAACAACGTCTGTTTAATCTGGAGTCAGTGCGACTGGACCTTTTACGTCTCTACCATGACTCAAAACCAGCAGGTCATCCAGGAATCCGAAAGACACAAGAGCTACTTGCCCGATCCTTTTGGTGGCCGAAGTATCATGAGGATGTTAAGAAGTATGTGTCCTCTTGTGATGTGTGTGCCAGACATAAGACTCCTCGCTCATCCCCTGTTGGCTTGCTTCAGCCTCTTCCGATTCCTCATCGTCCCTGGGGATCTATATCCATGGACTTTATTGTGGAACTACCTCCCTCTAAGGAACACACTACCATTCTTGTTGTTGTGGACAGGTTAACTAAGATGGGTCATTTCATACCAGCTCGTGGTGTCCCTTCAGCTAAACAGACGGCTGACCTGGTTATTCGGGAAATATTTCGCTTGCATGGAGTGCCTGATGAAGTAGTTTCTGACAGGGGAGTGCAGTTTACATCTCGTTTTTGGAAACATTTTTGTTCTAATCTAGGTATTAATGTAAATCTGTCGTCAGCTTTTCATCCGCAAAGTAATGGACAGACTGAGCGAATCAACCAGACTTTGGAGCAATATTTGCGGTGCTATATTAGTTACCTGCAGGATGACTGGCTGGATTTTCTACCCACGGCGGAGTTTGCCTATAACAATGCCCAACACTGCTCCACTTCTTTGAGCCCATTTTTTGCCAACTATGGTAACCATCCGACCTTTCTAGTCAGTCTCCCAATTACTACTTCCATTCCTGCTGTCGCTGACCGGCTAACGGCCTTACGTGATTCCCAAGCACTGTTGAAAGAGACTCTTTTGGAGGCTCAGGAATGTTACAAAAGAGCTGCTGATAGGCATAGAAAGGAGGCCCCAGTCTATCACGTTGGTGACAAGGTGTGGCTGTCAACAAGGAATCTCAAGCTTCGGATTCCTTCTCATAAATTGGGTCAAAGGTTCATGGGACCTTTTGAGATCATTGCTCAGATCAATGCTGTCACTTTCCGTTTACAACTCCCGAATTCCATGAAAATACATCCAGTGTTTCACGTTGCACTGCTTAAACCTTTTCATGAAAACACTTTCCCTGGCCGAGCCCTGCCTGCCCCACCTCCAGTCCTCGTGGATGGTGAGGATGAGTACGAAGTGGACAAAATTCTTGACTCCAGGATCCTCCGTGGCAAGCTTCAGTATCTGGTTCGCTGGAAAGGCTATGGTGAGGAGGAGAGTTCGTGGGAACCAGTGGACAATATTCACGCTCCTGATCTCCTTCGGTCTTTTCATGTGCAGTACCCTGCTAAACCAGGTAATAGGGCATCCAGAGGCTGCACCTATAGAGGCGGGGGTAATGTGAGGAATTGACTCTGCTGGGTTTTGAACCCTGGTCCCCAGGCTGCTATACCTCTTCCCTACCACTGCGCCAGCCTGCCTGTTGTGAATTCCATTGAGACCTTATAAGCTTGACTCTGCTAGCAATTGTATCAGTACCTAAGTCTCTTCAGCTGTGTCTGGTCAGATGTCTGGTCCTTGGCCTATATAAGGCACTTCCTGTCTATTGATCCTTGCCAGATTATTGTGTGGTTTCTGATCACTTCAATAAACCTTGTTCCTGTTTTCACCTACAAGTTTGCGAAACTGGATTATTGCTGACCTTGGCTACTGGTCTCCACAACTTTGTGACTTCTATATCATTACACTGGGTGTGTTCTGTTTATCTGTAATAAAAACCGGGCTGGGTGTGCCAGCAAGAGAGTCCTACTTGACCCTTCAAAACGTAGCCTCGTCTCGTTCTTGGAGGGGATTGCTATATCCTACTGGGGATTGCTATGCTTTTGCATACTCCCTTGAGCTGTAACTACTGAACCCTTGTTCCTGATGTACTATCCTTGGAGGAGAGGTCTTCCCCACACGATCCTGGATGCTGGAGATTCATACAGGGTGGAAGGAAGACGGCGCGGCTCCAGTTAAGCTACGGCGGTTGTGGAGTCTGTGGTGGTTGTGGTGTCCGGTGCGGTGCTTGTAGGCCTCGACACAAACTAGGACGCATCCATCAATGGAGGTACCCGGTCGGGGTGTCAGGAGATCCGTTACATTGGCTGGCAGTGGTGGGATGGCGTCCTAGTGCGAGGAAAAACAGCCCGGAGACACTCGTAACGTTTGGAGTTACAAATTGAGGGCAACACTATTATCCGTACAGCGCCCCTGGCTACAGCAGGATGGAACCAGCTAGTTTTCGGACAGCGTTCCATGATGAGGATGAGGAGGAGGCCGCGGACTACAGGGATGCAGACAGAAAGGAACTCTGGTATGATGCCCTGGAAGATGCCCAATGGCAGCGAGGTGAGAGTCTGCCCAGTGATGAGCAGCGGCTACAGAAGCGTGTGGCGATGCGGATGTATCTATTGGGAGAGCAGCCCCTGGATGAGTGGGTGACAAGACTAGAGACCCTGGTACGGCGAGAGATCTGGCTAGACAACGCATACCAGGCCCTCTGGTGGCATACCGTTCGACTTACCCCCTGGACGGCTGAACACGACTTACCGGAGGGGTATGATTATGATGGCCCGGGTTTATTATGGGAGGCCTTGGAGGACGACATTGATCTTGGCAGCACGGAGGGGTCTAGGTTTTGGGACATCTACGACTACCGGATGGGCATGTATGTCTGGGATGACGAAGGCAAGGTGAGCAAAGACATGACCCACTGTAATGATATAGGAATCACAAAGTTGTGGAGACCAGTAGCCAAGGTCAGCAATAATCCGGTTCAGCAACTTGTAGGTTAAACAGGAACAAGCTTTTATTGAAGGGATCAGGAACCAACAATAATCTGGCAAGGTACATTTGACAGGAAGTGCCTTATATAGGCCAAGGACCAGACACCTGACCAGACACAGCTGAAGAGACTTAGGTACTGATAAAATTGCTAGCAGAGTCAAGCTTATAAGGTCTCAACGGAATTCACAAAAGGCAGGCTGGCGCAGTGGTAGGGAAGAGGTATAGCAGCCTGGGGACCAGGGTTCAAAACCCAGCAGAGTCAATTCCTCACACCCACCCCTCAGCGTGTTGCCCCATCACCACAGCGAAATATCCAGGTGCAGTAACTGTTTGTTGTGGGTGGGCTGCTCTTGCACTTTGTTGTTGTGGGGGGGCTGCTCTAGCACTGGTTTATTGTGGGTTGGTGGATCGTCTAACGGAGGCATTGACCGGCAGAAGGTCAGGTGCCTGGTTAGACTTCCCCCCAAAGGGGAGATGTGTGACAAAGTGCCCTTCGCCACTTTGTCTTGGAGAGGACTGTTTGCCAGCCTCCTGCCCTGCATCTATGGCCCTGGGACAGATTGCCCTTTAAACACAGTATTCGGCCATACCAGAGTGTATGTCACTCATTCTGGCTCTTTACATACAGGGGGGTCATTCGGTACTTGCCCTGTGTGAACCATGATACCACAGATAGCTATGCCATGGAGCCCATTCATATAATGAAAGACTATGGGAAAGACTTTAGCTACATGGCTATTGAACTGTGTGAATAGGATCTGAGCGCTATTCGGTAGTTTTGTGCGCTCAGATCCCAGCTATCTGGGGATATGTGAAATGTGAGTAAATGTGAATTGCAGTAATGCTGATGGGTTGTCAAACTAGAGAATTGACCAACAAATACTTTTGTCCGGACATCCCCAGGCCGATCCGTTGGGATCAGACCGTGTATGCCGGCTTATGGTCACGGGGGAGGTGTGTAACGGAACCCATCACTGTTTTACCCTGTTTTAGGATTATTATGGTTAAAATATGATCCTACTATTTGTGGTGTATCACCAAATTAATATTACACAAGGTTCGTCTACATTAAAAGGTATTTATTAAAAGGCAGATAACACAATACTATAAATGTATTACAAACACAACAGCCCAGACCCACGGAGCAACACCCCCTTTTAAATCTATCTACCTATATATATATATATATATAGTAATTCCCTTCCCCAAACGCTTGATCTTACCCACGGTCAGACCATTGACATCACCTCCATCACCCTCACCATCAAGGAAGAAAAACAGGCCCAAGCACAAGTTTCCTGCCTGGATATATCCTTAGTTGAGATGATGTAATTTACATCACATCCTGTCCATGCATGACTTCCTTTAGCAATTGTGGGAGGGAAGTAAAGATTCTCAGCCCTCCTACAAAGGCCTGTTTGAGGAAGTCCTGAATTACCATTCAAGGAAGACAAGTTACCACATTCCCTCACTTTTTCTTCTTCTATGTTGCTCAGTTTTCTAGTTATCCCTCTAGTACAGGAGAACCTAGTGGGAGCAAAAACCTGATATACAGGAGAAATTCAACCCACCGTCCCTCCGGAATAGTTCCCTCAGCGACATAAGTTCTCCTGTACTTTCCTATGGCTGTCAATCCACATATTACACAAAAAACAGAATTTATAGAATTTAGGTGAGAGTGTGTGATAAATGTTTATGTATGTGCAATGTAAAACTTTATTGAAGAATGTATGAGAGAGAGAAAGAAGAGGAAAAAGACACATTATTATATATCCTCCTTGCAAGTTTCATTGCCACACAAAAGTATATTATTATAATTGTCGTTAATACTTGAATGAACATGAGTACCAGCGACAGTGTTCGTAGGACTGGATGTGTCTCTGACTCATGAAGTTCCAAGGTAAAAAGCTTCATTGTCAAATTTGTCCAATCTGCATTTGCAGTAAAATTGATCATTTCAGTGGTAAGGTTTCTTGATGGAAATACCATGATACAAGACTCTTCTTCCACCAAACATATTTCATCAACTGTCCTATATTCAGAGTGGCCGATAAAGCATGCAATGTCCCCTATGCGGATCACCTCTTGCACCAGGTTTTCTTTTATCAACTGCACCCAGCCATCCTCCTCAGCTCCTTTCTCCCAAACACAACTGCACAGCCATCGGTGTTGAGATTTCCTGCAACAGCTTTCATCCATCTCCAATTCTGTAATAGGGGCCAGTCTTTTTGATGGGAAGTGTTGCCTGTAGATTCCATCACTTAACGTGCCAATGCTATGTATAAAGTTCAGTTGCTCCGTCTGCCCCTCCCAGCGGGGAATTGCCAGGATTAGTCCTATTGTCCCAGATTGTAGTCCATGTGGCATCCATTGATCTGGGCCTTCAATATTGCTGTATTTAAGATTGTCCTCAGTGATGTCCACTCCTTTTCTTTTCAATGACGTGATAATCCTTGTTGCATTGATTTGTCTTGCCCACTTGTTTTCCTGGATGTCTTTAATAGTTTCCTTTAAATCTGCCAACAGCTTTCCTCCAATCATAGAACAGAAAATGGCAGTTCCCACTATTTCATTCTTAATGCTGTTAGCAATGGAAGCAATATTTTCCTCAACTAGATGCAGGTTGTTGGCAATGGTGTGTATGTCATCAACATTGTCTGTCAGTCTACTCACTATAAGGGAGTCAGCTACTCCACCTGTTTTCATAGCATGTCCCATGCCATCAGTAAGGGAGTTTATCCGGCTGTTCAGTCCAATGATGTCTGCTGAATTCCATACTCCCAATCCAGTTCCGACTCCTCCTAAAAGGGCTGCAAGTGTGTCCCGTTTTTCTCGACTCCCTGCTCCGGTCCACTCAATGATGGTCTCTTGTATACTTTGCTTAAACCACTGCCGCTGTGATTCCGGGCACTTTGGAGGAATAGAAAAATCATTAAAATTTAGAATTATTGGGTAGTAAGTCCACCCAACCCCTTGCACAACTGTTTCATGTGTTGGTACCACCACCAATCCGCCTATTGGCCATGGTACCTTCTTCTGATCTTTACAACGTTGCAGCTCCTTTACAGAGACAAATACTTCATCTATTGTTAGAACACACCCCTTTCCAGTATCAAAATTGCAGAATTCCTCTAGGTCAGGCTGGGCAGCTATAACTGCAGCGTCCCATTCTCCACCTTCTTCTAATGTTAAGTTACTCACTACTACTGTAATATTTGTAAACCTCCCTTGTATTGGAGCTCTAAGAGCTAATCCCCTGGTACTATTATGTGGCAAAATAATGTTTACTTGTAACCCTCCACCCTCTTTTACTTCCAATTCCCTGGGCCAAATAAATCTATCTGCTTGAACATAATGTAACTCCAATCTTTTCAAACTCCCTCCCTTATTTGCGGTATCTTCTGGCCTTATTGCCTGTCTCCCTATTCCTACTGTGATACAGCTTATACTTATCCATCCTGGAACAAGGATCCACCACAATCTTCTGTTGACACGCATCTTCATTCTTATACAGCCTTGCTCTGTGGGAACACTAGATTCCATCATTAGAAACATATACATAACAAAAACAACAGGGGCCATTCTTTTTGCAAGTTTGTTCACGGCCCTGTAATCAATGGTAAGTCTCCATGATGAGGCTGCTTTTTCATCTCTATTCCCTTTTAACACAGCTTTTCTCACAGGCCAACATGGTGAGTTACATGCATACTCATTTCCAGATTTAATTATTCCACTTTTCTCCAGTATTTCTATCATCTTGGTGATTGATGCCACTGATTCTCTTGGGACTGGATATTGCTTTTGCCATTGTGGGTCTCCTCCTTCCAAAAAGACCATTCCTTTCATTCTTCCACAGTCTAATTTATCTGTAGCCCAAACAGGTATGTCTTGGATTAGCTTCTGCAGCCATTCTGGTTGTCCGTCTAGTTTCAGTTTGTTTTTTTCCAGACTTTTTATCGGAGAGACAATATATGCCATTGGGAGCACAACCCCTTTCGTAAACTCTGTACTTACCTGATTCACCTTTTCTGTCTTCCACAAACAAAAATTGGCAAGATCTACAATGAAATTTCCTTTTTTTAAAACTTCTATTCCCAATATTTCCTCTGGCCAACCCACTATTGCTTCTACTTGTATTGTTTTTTCTCCAACTGCTACATCAATTGGACCTGCTCTAACCTCCTGTGGATTCCCAGTAACTCCCATACTACTTACTGAAGAATCCCCATTTTTGACCCTGTTGGTCATTGTAACTGCTGCTCCTGTATCTACCAACATATTTTTCCCTACCCCTGCGATGACTGTATAACTGGTAGGCCGACCTGCCTCATCCATGGTTAAATTAGCTGAGTGAATGAGATGCTGAGGCGCAGGGGTTGGGATCTGTCATTGTGACTCACTTCTACTCCGTCCCTCTTTTATAACACTATATTGCATCTTTGCCTCACTTTCCTTCAATTTCCTCTCTGACTCAGCTACCTTGTTTTTAAGTATGTGATTTTCCTCTTCTATCCTATCCTTCTGTCTCCTGAGTTCCCAATAGCCCATGTTACCGTTTCTCTCTCCCTCCTGATTAGCCCTCCAGTTGCTGCCATCCCTATTCCTATAGTCCCTAGGTGGATCTCTCCATCTTTTGTCAAAGTTCTGTTTTGGTCTCCAGTTTTGATCACCCATTTTTGTTCTGGGGTACATCCCACGTCTGGTTTCTCCAATTACCATCTATATCTCTACCAGACTCGACCTTAAATGTTCTTACAGCTGAAACAGAGCATGCCTGTTCTGTGAAAGGATGCTTGATCCACCACGTATCAGCTCTAGTTAGTACCATTTCCAAGTCTGTTGGTGTTGGATCAAAAAGCCTGATAAATTCTTGACACTCCCGGGGAAGGGCTTCCATTACTTTTGCTATATGTTCTGGTGAGCCCAGCACTAGAGGCTGTTGAGGTTGTCGTAGAGTATACCAAAAAAATATCCTTTGAGCTACCTCTCTAGGACCATCTATTGGCCTCATGGTAATATTTGCTATTTCTTTCTCTATGCTAAGTAGATAGAAATTAGTTGCAGCAATTCTTCCTGCCTGATCAGACACACTGTTATTAAATCCCAATAGTCTACTAGCCAAAGGACCCATAGCGTATTCTAACAGTTCTGTCCATTCCTCTAAGTTAAGACCTCCTTTTTTAGCTCTATCTGCTCCCCTCATAAACCAATGTGTAAACGTATTAAAGTTGTTAGTTGGCATACTTCCCCACCATTTCTGGAAATTGTCTTTATCTGCCATAGACATCGGTCGAGTCTGCATAGAAAATCCTGTAGGTGTTTGCCTTGCATTAAATAATTCTGAAACAATAACTGGTGCTTGTGGTATGGTATCTACTTGTGGAACAGAATAACATAAGAAATCTTTTCTATCTTGGTTCATTTTCGGCACTGGTTCTTTATTTGACTCCTTTTATCCCTTCTAACTTTGTTTTATTTTTATAGTCCATTATTATGTTTTGAAGTTCTGTTATTTTTACTCCATAAACATCCCTCTGCTTTTCTATTTCCCTTAACTCCCTTTCTAGTTCCCCAACAATTGTAGTTGTTCTCAAAGCTGCAATTTTTAAACAATCCCTTTTGTCCATTGCTTCCTCCATTTTATTTGTTGTTTCCAAATTATGCTGCCGTAATTCTACAACTAAGTCTATTAGGCCTCCTATTGTGGCTACAACAGCTTGTGTGACCAAACTTTTTCTCTTCTTTGTTCTATACTTTTTGTTATTTACAATTTGTGTTAGAACATCCATAAATCTCTTTTCTTTTTCACTGTCTGGGTTTGCTGGCTCTGGAAGCTCATATGGACCATCATGTTTTTGAATATGTTTCCTAAAGTACTCACGCACTTCTGTGGGAAAGTATTTGGCCCCTTGAAAAGACATTCCTACTCTTTTACTCACCCAAGTAAGAATCCAAATCAATTTGCGACTAAAGTAGCATGCTTCTGAGTAGCCAACAATAGTTGATGACTATTCAGTAGGCCAGGTGTAATATGTAGAAAAATAGATTAGTACCCACAAAGCAAATTATACTTACCTTAGTATGGTGAAGGTAATACTTGCTAATTAACTTAAAATATAATAGCAAGGCCTGCACGGTAGGAGATAAACCCGAACTAGGATATGCAAGACACCCAAAATGTATAAGGTATGGAAGCCTATAGTGTATTAAAATGCACGCCTGAAATAATATATATATATATATATATATATATAATATTTAAAATGGTTTATTTATTATTTTTCTCCAGGCCTGTACTATGATAAAGGACTAGAGAAAGAAAAAGAAAGAAGAGAAAAAAAAACCAAAAACAAAACAAAAATAATAGTATTAACAAACTCAGGTATTTGAAACACACAACAAACTAATTGTGGCCTGGTGCCCAAGCTTGTATATTAAAAATGGAGGCTTGAATTAGCATTTAATTACACAAAGAAGCCACATGGATTCTATTCAAATGCAAAGCTAGGCCTGTACTCAAAAGCACAACAACTCAGATAAAACCACAAAAAGAACCTGTATGATATATATTTGTTTTATGTATCAAAATAAGCTAGTACGAACAAAACTCAACTCAGAAGCTAGTACGATATAGTACGATATATTTGTTTTATGTATCAAAATAAGCTAGTACGAACAAAACTCAACTCAGAAGCTAGTACGATATATATTAAAAATGGAGGCTTAATTTAGCATTCAAATACACAAAGAAGCCGCATGGATTCTATTCAAAATAAATCTGACTATCTATTAATGTGATATTACCTCATAAATAACCTTTGTAGAAGTCTAAAATTCGTGGTCGCCAAATGTGGTGTATCACCAAATTAATATTACACAAGGTTCGTCTACATTAAAAGGTATTTATTAAAAGGCAGATAACACAATACTATAAATGTATTACAAACACAACAGCCCAGACCCACGGAGCAACACCCCCTTTTAAATCTATCTACCTATATATATATAGTAATTCCCTTCCCCAAACGCTTGATCTTACCCACGGTCAGACCATTGACATCACCTCCATCACCCTCACCATCAAGGAAGAAAAACAGGCCCAAGCACAAGTTTCCTGCCTGGATATATCCTTAGTTGAGATGATGTAATTTACATCACATCCTGTCCATGCATGACTTCCTTTAGCAATTGTGGGAGGGAAGTAAAGATTCTCAGCCCTCCTACAAAGGCCTGTTTGAGGAAGTCCTGAATTACCATTCAAGGAAGACAAGTTACCACACTATTATACTGTATGTAGGTTGGTTTATGCTCTGCAGAATATTAGCCCATACTATTGCAGACCTGGGCATAATAGATAATCCTATTACAGAGACTCATAAGATAAGGAAGTCTATTGTAGAAAGTGTTTTCATTCTCAGCCATAAGAACAAAGAAGGATGATCTAATCCATGTCTGATTGTATCAAAGTTGCCAGGTAGCCTCAGGGAGGTGTGACCCACCTATTGTCCCTCTATGTGTATTGTGTGGCCAACTATGAGGGATGTGTATTGCCTGTGAAATGTCTGTGTGTTACGGGTAAAATATACTTTTACTAACTTTTGAACCCCTGGTCTGATTCATGCCATTTTTTTAATATGTTGTTCCACAATTTATGTTGTTCATAAAAATGTAAGTTTTATTTATGTACTATGTAAAATCATAAAGTTATAAAAATGTATAAAAATGTGTAAGTTTTAGCTGGGAGATAATTGAGTAGATACAGTAATAAACTCAATTATCTCTCAAGTAGAGGGGAGGGAAACTGTGGGCGTTACTATTGTGTTATTGGTTGTTTATACCTTCCCCTGGGTGTGTTCTGTTTATCTGACTGTAATAAAAACCGGGCTGGGTGTGCCAGCAAGAGAGTCCTACTTGACCCTTCAAAACGTAGCCTCGTCTCGTTCTTGGAGGGGATTGCTATATCTTACTGGGGATTGCTATGCTTTTGCATACTCCCTTGAGCTGTAACTACTGAACCCTTGTTCCTGATGTACTATCCTTGGAGGAGAGGTCTTCCCCACACGATCCTGGATGCTGGAGATTCATACAGGGTGGAAGGAAGATGGCGCGGCTCCATTTATGCTACGGCGGTTGTGGAGTCTGTGGTGGTTGTGGTGTCCGGTGCGGTGCTTGTATGCCTCGACATAAACTAGGACGCGTCCATCAACGGAGGTACCCGGTCGGGGTGCCAGTAGATCCGTTACAAATACATTTGAAACAAAAGAGTATAAAATCAAACAGAAAATCAACTGTTTAATAAAAGGAGTAATATACCAAATTGACTGTTTATGCAAAATTAAATATATTGGAAAAACCAATAGACAGTTCAGACGGCGTATTCTTGAACACAAAAATGATGCCCTCAACAATGCCGAAACTTCTGAGGCAAAACATCAAAACATGTAAATCAACACAAAAGTAATACAAACTGCCTGAGGTTTGTAGGCATTGATCACATAGTTTCAACAGCACGTAGAGGAGATTTAGACAAACGCCTACTGTGCAGAGAAGCAGAGTGTATCTTCCAGCTAAATACAAGAAGTCCAAATGGACTAAATTAATAAATATATATTATGAAAGAGAAATCTATAGTTGAGATGTATATGTTAGAAACAATTACGGTAGATTAAAATCATAAAGTAAATCAGCAATAAAATCAATGCTTATGATAATAATATATACATTCAAAATTATTAATAAACCATGCTAATAAAATCCCTGTAGATTTAATAAATGTATATATTATTATTATTATTATTATCTTTATTTATATGGCGCCAACATATTCTGTAGCGCTGTACAGGGGTTGAGTACATGGCAAAAAACAAACTTAACACCTTATAAAGAATGGGGGCCCTGTTTTTGAGCATAAAATCAAATGTACATAGAGCTTGTTTCCAAGGCACTGACACAGGATTAAATACTCGAGAAATTACAAACTGATAATACAATTAAGTAATAGCATAAGTCCAATTCATAAAGTATAAATAGAATAATACATAAGAACTAAAAGAGGTAGTATTCAAAAAAAAATATTTTCTGATTTTATAACATGAAAACAAATCAGTGCAAAAAGCTTTTTATATAAATAAAGTACATAAGAATAAAATAGATAACAATGAAGAAAAACAATGCTAAGTATAGAATTAATAAAGATAAGAAGTAATTACATAAAAGAACAAAATCCATATAAGACAGCAAAGGATAATATTCTATATAATAGCTATAATATAAATAAAGGATTTAATAAAAACCTTATTAAAATATACCAGGCTACAAATAGTTAATAAAAATCACCACAAAGTTCATTAATAGAGCTGTATACATGATGAGCGCCACCTAAAGGTTGCGTGAAACATGCGTGAAATGTAGGGTGCTCTTCTGTGATGTTACTAACGGGTGACTTGCCAGCTCAGACAACAAACAGTGGCAGGGAAACGGTGAGCAAGTAGGAACTGAGAGGGACATAACCCAGACAGATGTATTGTGAGTAGTGGAGGCATGTAGGAAGCCTCCACGAGGTAACAGAAAATAAACTACAAGAATAATAGCTGCAGAGGGTTTCATTGAAATTACAGGAGTGACAGCATTAGGTAACCCCCAACTATACTACAGCATAACAATATTGAAATTACAAGTGGGTACAAGTAGTGGAATCTTGATAAAAAGCTCCCATGAGGTAAAAGGTAATATTAGTATTAGTGGGTACTCTGCCCCAAATTTTACTCAGAATATACATTTAAAAATCAATTAATATTTTTAAGGAAGAGCATTAAGAGATCTGAGGGCTTGCCCCAATCAGCCAGTGAGCAATATTATACTTGTCTGCTAATGAAATATACTCTGTTCATTTCCTGTTAGTTTCAATGAAGTTAATAGGTTTTACTTAAAGGACCACTCTCGTGCATTTACAAGTAAATCTCATATGTTGTTTTGCTGGGCACAGGCTATTTTAAAACAGTATGCAGTTTAAAATTAATAAAAATTAACCCTTTTTTTCTTATCTTCTTAATTGACTTTCTCATTAAGCAAATCTTCATATCTCCTTCTACCATTGTCTATTAATTTGCATGGTCAGCTCTGTATGTGGGCTAGACTATAATGGTGCTGGGAAGCAGGCTGGGCTTATGTCACTGACCCTGCCCCATGACTTCATTAGCTCCACTGCCTAAAGCTCTCTTGTATGATGCTAGCAGCAGTCCCATAGGCCTTGCCCAGTCCATGAGCTATCATAGCTCAACCCTTTTACTGAGCATGCTTAGTCTGTAGCCTACATTGGGATGTACTTTAATTTTAGGCCAGTACGCAGAAAGATCTGACCATGCCCCTGATAGATACAGGAAGTAAGAACACAACTATTGTCATTTTTAAAGTATGATCTTTTAAATGAATGAAAAAAATGTGTTTCATGTTTCTTTATGAAAGTTCCATAGAAAACATTTAAAGTGGGATGACCAAGCCCCTTTCCTAACCTTCACATTTTAACCCAGAGTTTAATCTATTCTTTTTCTATTCTTTTTCCATTATTCTAAACTCATTTTAAATGCATATTCATTTAACTATATAGTATGCTAATGTCATCATTCTTTTATAGACATTAGTAGCAAAAGTATATCCCATTCTTTCTAAGATAGATCACACTGCAGCGCATAAGATTGACGAACTACACAAACAAATGTAAAATATAAATATATCATATATTCATATGTCATAAATATTAGTTGGTTGATATGCAATAAAGAACACACAGACGGGGAGCCAATCATAGTGTAAATACCATTTAATTTAAAAGGTACAATGAGGACAAACATAAATTTCCACCCCCAGGCTTTAAACGTACTCTGCTATATACCAAGGGCCTCATTCAATTGTGATTTGGCAGGGCTCTATATAAACACATAGCATATATTTTTTACAGAAGTTATTAGTCAGTAAAGACCTTGCTTTTGGGTAGAAGTTCACTAACTAAAAACTTCTGTAAAAAAAATATGCTATGTGCTTATATAGAGCCCTATTCAATTGGCCAAATTGCATTTGAATGAGGCTCTAAGTCTTCCGTCTCCTTCCAGCTGAGACATAATGCACACAATTAGTTTCAATCAATCCAAATACACATATTGATAATTAAAATGCTTGTAATTTTGAGTGTAATTCACCCAGTTGTTTCCTCAGGTTTGATTTCAAGCAGTGTGATTGGCAGTGGACAAAAAATCACCTAGGTAGTTCACAAAATACCATAACAAATAACTAACAGTGCATGTCAATTGTTGTTTCAGGATTTTGCCTTGACTGCCCTGGAGATGTGGATCCTAATGACCCAAAGATAGTTCATATATTAAGACAAGTAATCGATAAATATAATGCAGACAACAACCACACAAACCTGTTTAATATTTCTCACATTAACAAAGCAACAGAAAAGGTTGGTATATTAATAGAGTTTCGCCTAATCAAATTGAAAATCTTTATTTTTAGAGTAAATCTTCCTTGTAGCTTTCAGTCTTTCTCACCTCATTAATAAGGAAAAATAAAAAATAATAATAAAAAAAGTAGATGTTGCTTAAACAATTGCAATGGTGCAGGATGAGCTGCCAGGTTTTTTCATTCATCCATGTATACTATAAATAACTAGCATATATGCCCATCTTTAAATTAAAACTAAACAATTGGTTTCAATCAATTAACACTTTTAACCCATTTTCTCTGTTTCTTCTATTGTCTGTAAACAGTATGAGTGCTTGAGAGTCCCTGGCAACCCTCTCCAGTAGCTCTGCCATGAATACTAAGTGGATCAGCATGACCATGGACATAAATGTTCTGGTGTGTTATGGTCCATGAGGTCATGAAGAGTCAGAAACAACTGAACATTGCAAAAAATAAACAAATCACATACAATAAAAAAGCACTTTCAGTCGTATATCATATTGTCATAGCTTATAGTCTAACTTGTTTGACATTTTAAAAATGTGAAAACGTTTAAGCATACCATCAAATTAATTATTTTCTTTTTCCAATTTTAAATTCCTAGGGTACCAAGAATTTTTTTTGGGAAATAAGCTTTGATATTAAAGAAACCAATTGTTCCAGGTCTGAATATGCCATATTGGAAGATGATTGTCACTTCACTGGTTTTGTAAGTTCATATGAGAGTAAAATGTGACTGTGACAGAGCAAGTTTAGGTCACCTATTATGACAACATAGGGCCCTATTCTAATAGAAGCTCACAATTGCCTTAAACTCGTATATTTGGCTTTGAGTGTTGTTTTCTCTAAATGTTTAAATGTCTATTGACTCAAACTCGCAATTTACCTCCTTAAGCCTAAACTCATTAACTCTGCCTTTTTAAGTAGGATTTCAGTGGGCGTGATCATATGATCTGACAATATTTAAGCAAGCCTGTAATTTACTTCTCAGAAACAGCCAATAGTAAATGAGACTGTCATAATGGTGTCTGTAAAACATGGCAGTTAGACGTAATCCTCAATTGGAAGCTAAGAATTAATTAGTGCCAATAAGTAATATTTGCTGATGTGGCTCACAATCAAGCAATCTAACATTCTATAAAATGCATTCGATCATCTGTTTTAGTCCATGTGGATTTCATGATATATATTAAACCCATGAGTCCCATGATCGATATTACTCAGAAATAACAGTTAAAAAAAAAAATGTAATTGCATATTTGTAAGTTTGAGACTGTGCAATTAATTCTAATGTGTTTTCATACCTTCCCATGCTTTTAAAGTACAGTATTGTGTGTTTAATTGCTGCTACTGCTCTAATACGTTTTTGAAAAATGCTTTGTGAGTCCTATTTAGTTCTTATAAATATTTTTGACAAAAACATGATACATCGATTTTGTGTAAGTTTAATTATTTAGAGCTTGTAATATTTTATCTGTGGTAAAACCAATGGAGTTCTAAGGCCGATTTTGCAGCTTTGGCTGGTCCGTAGTGATTGTGGGTGGGGGACTCGTAATAGGATTGCGAATAGCTAATAGAATATGTGGCAATATTAAGAGTGATTTTAAGTGTGTATACATTTACGACTTAGGCAATAGAATAGGACCCATAGTGATTATATCCATGTTTGTTAAATTATTTAGCACTTGACATCAATTTACATTGATCAATAAGGGAGAAAAAGTTAGAACAAATAAACATAATAATAAAAAAAAGTTAAAATCACAGCAGTAAATATATAAACTATTTAAAGGACCACTGTAGTTCTCAAACAAAAAGGTTTAATGTGTTCTTTTATTAACTGGTTATCAATGAAACCAGTACATTAAGAAAATATATTGTTTCAAATTTAGTTTTTTGAACACCAGGAGAGCTGCTTCTATCCATATTAGGTATCAAGTGAGTGGGAGAGGATCTGCCTTTTTCTCTGCAGTGGCCATTGCAAGTTAATCTACTATGGTCAGAAAAAACTTTCACCTCCTGGATACCTAACAGAAGGACATTTGCTAGAAGTTTCAATGCCAAGTAAAAATGGAAGTTTAAAAGCTACATCAAATTTATATTTTTTTATTCCCGACTTTGACTTTTTTGCTAATAGTTACTAAGTGAGAAAAAAACATTTTTGCTTTGCTCTTTTTCTCTGCTATAACTAATCAAGCTAAAATGATGCCGAGATACATTCCTCAGTAAATACAATTATACCAACAGCCAAATTAAATTCCAAGCCTGTAGCAGCAACGTGACACCTGCAAAGCCTACGGGCTTGAAAATCGACTGCATTACAGAGCTATTAAATTAGACCATGCCGCAAGTTATGGGCCGTAGACCAAAGTGTGCAAACCCTTTCCGCGCACGCAAGCTGCAAAGGGGCCGGACGAGCCACGATCGGCTGTCAGTAACCAATTGCGGTATTACGTAGTGCGATACAGGCATCTCAGCCAATAGAAAGCGATCTAGCCAAAGATGATTGACAGAGGAAGAATAGAAATTTGTGTTCCACCCGCCCATGCGTTGACTGTGTTGAATTTCTTTTCAAAGTAGCATGCAGGTCCTGGAGTTGGTGGTTAGGTTCGAATTTAAGAGAGAGTAGGAAAGTTTGGAGAGAGGTAGTTTGTGTTTTTTTTCATTTATTACATAGTTACATAGTTACATAGGGCCTCATTCTATTATCGGCCGTAAATCGGCCATAAGGCTGCGATTCCTTGCGGGGGTTCTGTTACCTAGCAATTCTATTATACGGCCCCGCAAGGATCTCCCCTTACGGCCGGCCGCATATCTTGGAACCGGCCGTAAGCTCCAAAACCTTTAAAGTCAAATATAAATTGAAGACTGCACTGTAAATCTTTGTAAATGCTAGGGATCATATTGGGGGACATGAGGATTAATAGTAACCCCCTCTCAAGCTTGCACATCAGCCCAAACCCGAGTTGACATTAACTCTTTATTTTCCGGCCGCAGCGTGGGCGGGTCTGAGGTGCTCCAAGCACTCTGGACTTTTTACATGGATATTTGACATATATTAAAAAATAATTTATTTACGGATTTAAGTATAGGGGGATGTTGTGCTAACACCTAAAATCACTTTATAGTCTCCTCAGAATGCATGATGGCTTTATTTGGGCTATATTTTGTGCTTAATTGGTGCTAGCGGGACCTTTTTCCTGCAAGTAAGCTGCGGCTCGGTTTTAGCCTTGCAGAGAGGGTTCCCGGAGCAATTGAATTGCAAATAGGATTTTCTTGCGGACGATTCTCTTGCGCCCGTTTTAGATCAAAGGCTTTTCTCCGGAGTGAGCGGCCGCAAGGGATAGCAAGGCACCGGCCGCAAGCCTGCCGGAATCCCCGGCCGGAGGGTAATAGAATAGCCGAATAGCTTGCGGCCGGTCCTTGCGGCCCGCATCTCCTACGGCCGCTAATAGAATGAGGCCCATAGTATTTAAGGTTGAAAAAAGACTTTCAGTCCATCAAGTTTAACCTTTTAAGATCTCCTTTGATCTGCAATATGCGGATTAACTATTAATTCATTAGTTGTTAATTAATTATTAATCAATTATTTAATGTTTGTTTTTTTTACTCCATATTCCAAATGAGGGCGTACTAGAGATTTGTATAGTGGCAGAATTATATTTGCTTCCCTGGCTTCTATACCTTTCTTAATACATGCTAATATTTTATTTGCCTTTGCAGCTGCTGCTTGGCTTTGAGCACTGTTACCTAGGTGGTTGTCCACAAGCACTCCCAAATCCCTTTCAATATCTGATACACCTAGATTTGCTCCATTAAGATTATAAATTGCATGGCTATTTTTCCTTCCCAGATGCATAACCTTACACTTATTCGTATTAAATCTCATCTGCCATTTAGATGCCCATTCCTCAATTTTATGTAAATCCCCTTGGAGGGAAAGCACATCATTTTCTGATTTAATTACCTTGCACAACTTTGTGTCATCAGCGAAAATGGAGACCCCACACTCCAATCCTACCTCTAAGTCATTAATAAATATGTTAAAAAGGAGAGGACCTAATACTGAACCATGAGGAACCCCACTTACCACATTAGTCCAATCGGAGTATCTTCCATTTACAACAACCCTTTGCTTCCTGTCTTTTAGCCAGCTCTCAATCCATGAGCAGATATTTACTGCAATTCCTGTATCCCTTAGTTTGCCCAATAGTCTCCAATGTGGCACTGTATCAAAAGCCTTTGCAAAATCCAAAAAGACTACATCCACTGAGTTGCCTTGATCCAGGTTCCTACTAACCTCCTCATAGAAACTAATTAGATTTGTTTGACATGACCTATCCCTCATAAACCCATGTTGACTCCTACTTATAATCCTGTTCAAATAGATATATTCTTGTATATTATCCCTTATTAACCCTTCTAAAAGCTTCCCCACTACAGAAGTGAGGCTCACTGGTCTATATTTCCCCGGATTTGCTCTTGCTCCCTTTTTAAATATAGGTATCACATCAGCTTTTCTCCAGTCATCTGGTAGAGACCCTGTGTTGAGTGAATCTTGAAAAATTAAATATAATGGTTTGGCTATTACAGAACCCAGTTCCCTTAGTACCCTTGGATGTATTCCATCAGGACCCGGGGCTTTATTAACATTTATTTTTTCCAACCTCTTTTGGATTACTTCCTGTGTTAACCAATTATTTGGCAAAGGTAGTGTAGCCCCATTATGTCGCAGTGTCCCAACCATTGGTACCTCCCTTGTGTATACCAAAGAAAAGAACCTATTTAGCTCATCTGCCTTTTCCTGGTCACTAATTTTCAGACAGCCTGTTTCACATTGTAATGTTCCTATAGCTTCCTTCCTCGCCTTCTTCCCATTAATATACTTAAAAAATATGTTAGGGTTAGTCTTACTCTCTTTTGCAATTAATTTTTCATTTATATTCTTTTACATATGATTTTACCCTTAATACTTGCTTACACATATTTACAGAATACACATATTTGCAATGCACATAATTTAAAGAAAACACACATAGAGACATATAGAGTTAGGTCACTCCACACAGACGCCCCCCTTCACATTCCATCCCCCACACATTTTTCAGACATATACAGTGTCAGAACATTTGTACGAATAAAATCCATTCTTATATGGTTATTATAAGTTAATGTAATAAACCTATTATGTACTTTCTTTTATATCCAATGTATTAATATTTTATATGCTCTCTCTCTCTCTCTCTCTCTATATATATATATATATATATATATATATATATATATATATATATATATGCATTTCCATTGTGGAAAATATCTATGCAAAGATGTGTTTTTCAATCTTCACTGAAATAGAATTCTTAATGCTTCTTTGTTCTGTAGAGAAAATACCTAAGAGAATTCCTGAAACTAATTGATAAAGGTTAATTTAAAGTTCATATGTTTCTTAAATACTCCTTTGAATTCCCGTATGTAAGAAGATAGTTCTCTCATATATAGTGCCTCATTCAATTGCTACTTTTTAGAGATCAGTGGTCGCAAGTGGACGTCACAGGTTACTCTGCTATTCAATTGCCTTCCAAGTGCGGCCTCCGATCGAGTTACTTGCTCTGACCCGCTATCCCTACCGACCCCTTGCTATTTGTCAAATCGCTAGTTACTTCCCTCAAAGCCTTTGATCTTTCAGGGCCACAAGGCTAAAATCGCAAATCACTATTCACTTGCTCCGATCCCCCTTCCTAACAACTCCGTCAAGCCCGTAAATGGCAAATAGCCAACTATAGCTTATTTTGTGCAAAGATGTATCGCAAGGGCGTGCAAAGCCCTTACATATTCTCCCGGCTGCTCCTAAATCAAAGCCCCATGATGCGGGGCTGCTGATCTGGACCCCCTCAGGGTCCCCAAATTAACCCCTTGCTGCAGGACCCCTGCAGAATTTAAAAATGTTAAAATCCCCCTCAGCGGATCCATAAAGGGTTAATTAGGTGTTTTTTTAAAATTTTTGTAATCAGTGGGGTGTTAGGGATTTTATTATGGGGTTAGGTAAGTAGTGTAGGTGTTAATATGGTAGGGTAGGAGTTGGGTAGGTAGTGTAGAGGTTAAAAGGGTAGGGTGGGAGGGGGTTTATAGGATAGGGGTTTACTGGGTACAGTTGGGGTTACATAGGACTAGATAGGGATAACTGGTTCTAGATAGGGTTAAGTGGTTAGTGAGGGTTAAATAGGGTTAATTAGTTAGAGGGGTTAATTAGTTAGAGGGGGGTAATTGGTTAGAGGGGATGTTAATTTTTAGAGGGGTTTAATTGGTTATTGGGGGTTAATATAATTGTATATGGTAGGATAGGGGTTTATAATGTAGTGTAGGGGTTAATAATATAGGATAGGGGTTTGATAGGGTAGGTAGGGGTTAATAGGGTATGGGTTTATTGGGTACAGTTAGGCGTCTATATATATAGTTAGGGTTAATTAGGTATAGTTAGGGTAAGTACAGGTATAGTTAGGGTTAATGGGGTATAGTTAGGGTTAATGGTTTAATGGGGTATAGTTAGGGTTAATAGTGTAGTGTAGTGCTTAGACTTTGTGTCATAAGGCTCCTGGACACATGGCACTTATAGTGTTAATATAGGGGTTAAGAGTATCCTATAGGGATCTATATAGACTCCTATTGGACTGATGAGGTCAATTATAGTCTCATGAGGGTCTATATAGACCCCCATGAGTGATGGGGTTAATTTTAGGCGCCGGGGGTACTTATAGTACCTCCATGGCAGGGGTTAATTTTGTATTTAGCGCGGGTCCTTTAAGCACCTTCAAAATCCTTTCAGGACCTGCAGCAGGAAATTTTAATTTTTAAATGCAGCTGGAATCGCAATCAGGACCTCCAGTATTGGGGAGGGGAGGGTAATTTAAATTTTACCCTTGTGGCATTGGGTTAACTAATGGTGTGCCACGGGCCATTTAAAGACCTGCGGCGGAAAGTTTGAAATTTGAAATGCTGCAGGGGTCCTAACCGTTTGATGTGGGGACCCTGCAGGGATCCTCATCGAGACCCTTGCATCATGGGGTTGTTTTGCGGGTCTGAAAGCATATGGAGCCCAAATCTATAATGGGCTCCGTTGCTATTGTCTGGTTCTCAGTGGAGTTACGGGCTTGCGCCCGCTTTCATGTTCAAGCCTGTAAATCCTTACTGCCGATAGCATGGTTTCCAATTCTCCCGACCGGCGCCTAACTTGCGGCCACAGCCAATTGAATAGCAGAGTGGAAGAAGAGCTACTAGAGGCCGCAACTTGATCGCAGAAAATCGTCTATTTGCTATTGAGTTACGCCCCCAAATTAAATGTGGCCCATAGACTTTATGTCTCTTTCCCAGAACATATTTTTTTTCCTTGGTATACATAACTGACTCTCCTTATCACTAGAATATTAGTCATGTCCTGTTTATTGTCTTATTTATGATTTTAATGTTAAGGGTCATTATTTTATTTTATTTTATTGTAATTCTTTGCTGGTGTTCTAAAAACATAATTGACATTTAATAATCTCTAAAAAAGAATACATCCTATTAAGAGTTAAATATTTTGTGACATCATTTCTGATTGGTTGCCAAATACATAGCCTGACTGGAATTTCTGATAAGCAAATTAAGTTGTGGGTATAATTGAGGGAAGAAACAGGATCTAAAAAAAGAAAAGAGAGGAGGAAGGAGAAACATTGAACCAAGATCCAGAGAAGGGGACGCATACACCTATACACCTCAACAAACACAGACTCAGAGTCACTCACACAGACTCACTCAGACAGACTCACCCCAAGGAGAAACTTTGCAACTCACTAACACTATTTGGGACATCCCAAACACATAGAAAGCTCAACAATGCATTCTATAAAGAAACTTCCACAGCTCACTAACAAAATAATTTATACACTTACATACAAAGAATTTCTTCTCCAATATATGAAAAGATCCAGACCTCCATTGCCTGAGTCATATATTTCTTTAAATGTTAAATGTTATTTATTTTTCATTACCATCATGAAAATATTTTGTTAATATAATATAAAAGAGATTGCTATATAAATATTTATCTGATATATACAATATACCATAAAATTTGTGAATTATAAGTCGAAGTATAATTTACAAATTCATTTTTATAAATACTACAAAAATATCAGCTTTTATAGCAATTTAATATATCCGATAATTAATTGAAAAATCTCTTTTGAATTAGAGATAATACTATAATTTGAATATAAAAATCATATGATATTAAAATGGTATGATATCTTAATAAATAGATATTTATAAACATACCAAAAATAATCAAAACTATCTCCAATGTAATAATTACCATATTACCACATTTAATTATTAATTAAGCATTTTGTGCATGTCTTATATATAATTATGTGGACAATGTGATGTTGCATGTTAAAATATGTATAATATTAATAATATCAACATATTAATTGCCAAAACCCACGACAACAGTTACACTTATTTTTATTTATCCTTATTTTGTGTTTGGGATTATTATGGAGGGAGGAGAGAGGAGGGGAGAGGAGTGGAGAGGTGGGGAGGAGGAGAGGAGAGGAGGAGAGAGAGGTGGCAATGGGGAGTAGAGGTGGGGAGGTGAGGAGTGTTGGGGAGGAGAGGGGGAGTGGTGGAGGAGAGGAGGTGGAGGATAAGGTGGAGGAGGAGGAGCAGGAGGAGGAGGATGGGAGTGTAGAGGAGGAGGTGGGTGGTGGCAGGGTGGCCCGAGCATCAGGAACACATAGGAGAGGGACAGAGGGGAAGGGTCCTGATCCCAGGGGGATGGTAGTTTGGGGAAGGGACAGGCCTCTGGGACAGGTCAGGGAGGTAAGGTTCCCCATCCACAGTCGAGAGGGCATGAGGATAAAGGCAAGCATAGGGCCCACACTTACTCACACATTCACACATTACCCACATTCTTGCAATTGGGATGGAACTTAGGCCAGGGCCTAGCTCTCAGGCCTTAAAGGAGGTAGCGGCTAAGGTGACATCGGTAGGCACAGCGCCATGGGATGTGAGGTCTGTCAAGAACCGGTTTGACATCAGGGCCAAGGTAGGGAGAATGATGGCCAAGGAGGACGAGCAAGAGACTGTGACCTATATTGAGTGGGAGACGGTTGCCATGGACCTTCTGAGACAGGTGCCCACCGCTGAAGCTTCAGGCCTGGTGGCCCAGCAGGAGCCAGCCTCCATGTCAGGTGAATATCACATACACCAACATGCCACCACATGTGCATCACACACACTACACATGTACATGATGACCAACACGGACACTGACACGTCAGCTCCATGGAATTAACAAAGTATAGATGGATGCATCATTAAATCCATGTAACTGACAAATCACTGTCATTCCTGGGCACAACAGCAGTAATCAAGCAATAGAGAGTCCATTAATTGGTGTGCCCACTGCAGCCTATACAGTTACAGAACACAGCCGGAATTAAGATACAATAGAATTAGGAACCAAGAACGATCAAGACAAAGAACCAAAGAATAGATCATATTTAGCACATGATAGCTAATCTAAGTTGCAATTAGGAGAATCATCCAGGTTCAAGCCTAGATGTCAGTTAGTTAGGAATGAACACGTAACAATGTATTATTCATCATACTAATGACACATACCTTTATTTTCTATCTTTCAGCATCATGGAGATCTGCGTCCAGTGGCGAGCCCAAGACGGGGCATCTGCTCCATCGGAGCATGAAGTGGAGGAGCAAGCCCCCGCTCAGCAGAAATAGGCGCAGGGGGAGGAGGAAGGAAGAGGATCCAAGGGCCCTGGCTCGGTTAAGGTCACCAGCTAGACCACCGGCAACATGGCCGGGTTTCAACCCCACTATCCCTGTCCTCCAAAGACTGGGAATCTTGCCAGGGCCCTCCCTCTGGAGCTGTGGAGACTTCAGCCAAACACTACCTCCTTCCCCCCACAGCCATGCACTGGCCTCACCGCCACCACCGGGCCCAACCACACCACTGCCAGTTTTGACCAAGGCTCCAGACGGGCCCCAGACCCTCCCCACTGCAACACCACCACCTCCTAACCACACCACTCCCCTATGACCCCCATCCCCCATTGTATGCTAGGCGTAGATGCTGGCCCTCATGCAACAGCAGGTGGAGATGCTTCGGGGGATCCAGATCCAGGCCAGCATCTCCGCCAATCATGCAGAGGTCATGCGCAGCCTGGCATGGCGCAATAGGGAGGAGAGGAGGCATCATCTAATGACAGAGTCCTACCTGGCCGGACTGCTCAGGATTGGGGTGGACCAGAGCGCATTCCAGGGAGTAACCAGGGGGTTGCCCCACACCACCACCAGCAGGGAGACAGCGGCCGGCCGCGGAGGATGTGGGCCCTGTGCCTAGGCGGAGGAGGACATAGGGGCTGTGCATATGTTTGTGCCTTCGCAACAGCACTCCTCAGTGACAATCTATTCGTTACAATGTTAACCTAATCTAGCCTGGCTACAGTCTTGGATCTTGGCTTATGTGATGGTGATATTTTGTATGCATATGGCTATCTCCAATCACATGGTCCATGATCCTCTTACTGTGGACACGTAGGGTTATGTTTAACATGTCACCAATTGATGGTCACTGAGGAATGCTGTTGAGAAAAGATGCTGCAGTCCCTATGATTTTTTCAGGCCCTATTTTGTAGGTTTTGTCTTTTTTCCCCTCTTTTTTTGTTTTAGGTACAAATCAGTTCCAATGCCTCTCAGGTAGGCATTCCTTCAATGACAGCCCCCCTTTAATATGTAGCTCCCACAATCTTAAAGCTATCGTATAGCCAGATATATAAATCATGCTTCTTGTTAGCTTAAATGTAGACTAATACCGCTATGGCAGTGCACTTGCAAAGTATCACAATGGCATGTTAATGACAGCCAGCATTTATATATGTACTAGTGAAGCATGTGATCCTGACCTCAGTATCAGTCTGAGAACAGATCCTTGGGTCTGATGTAAGTAACAGTGAATCTGGCTGCTGACATTTGTGTCCTCTCAGTATTGATGGGTATTTTCCCATATTTCTGATCATCCAGAGACCTAGCTTATAGTTAGTAATGCTTGAAGATGGGAATCAGGTGAATTGGTATATTGTTACAGTATTTAGCACTTACTGTACATGGATGTTGATTAGTTTTTTTATCCTCCTCCGTCTTTTTTTAATTGACCACTTTTTTTCAGATTTTTGTTTTTGTCACCACACTGTGAAACTGATTTGGATTACACAGTCCAGAGATTGAATAATCTGTTTCATTAAGCAGATCTAGACAAATTGCACATTAATGGTTTCTTCAGTTAAATGGATTTCTGATGATCCTTTTTTTCATCAGGTTCCGGTTGCAGTGGTGTAGTGACCACATGTGACACTGGTAGGTGCTATGCATCATGCTTATTCTAGACTATGACATTACCTTTTTTTACTTTTTCTTTCAAGCATCTTGCTCTTCAGGGATCCGCCCACACCACATCCATGATATTAATGCACAGCCTTGACCATTTCTGATTGTGCTCTGTGTATAAAAAAAAACTTTGTTATACCATTCTAACCGTGTCAGAGTTTTTTCAATGGTTGGGGTTATGGGACATTCACATGCATCACATTAGTTTCACATTCCTATATATGTAAACTCTTTTTTGTTTTTGTTTTTAATAATAATAAAAAATTATTCTGTATTTTACACACAAATAAATACATCCCAATATACAGTCTTTGCAAATAAAATTATTGCGTATAGGTGTTCAGTCATTTGTTACATAAAATAAAATAGAAAAATAAAAAAAATAAAAAAATAAACATTACAGACATTACATACATAAAATGTTACATCCAGCTGGGAGAGAAGACGTCCTGGGAGGGTGAGGAGCCCACCTACACGAGGTTCCATAATTAAGAAATACTTTTTTTCTAACGACGTAAGAGCAATCATCAAGATGCTCATTGAATTTCTCCTCTATTATATTTTTTCCATAGGGACCATTTTTTTTTTAATCTGTGGGCTTACCTCTCTTTTGTGTATTACATTCCAGTAAGTAATTCTTCTTTCAGTAACAACTTTTTTGTTAAAAAAAAATTGCTGTTCCACTTGTTTTCCTATTGGACATAGAAGACCCACCTTGCATATAATCTGGATCGATAAATGTAGGGGCTTTGTCCCTGGCCCAGTGAGTCTCCTGCAAACATATAATATCTGCTCTTTCTGCTTTAAACATTTAAAAAAAGGCATGTCTTTTCCCTGGGGTATTCAAACCTCGGACATTCTGGCTTACCAATATAACAGATGTCATCTTGAGACCAACTCAATTACACCTCTTCCTATAAGCTATTCATAAGAAGGACCAATGAATCAATGGTTCAACACAAACTTCACTGTTTTTCTTCCCAATTTTTAATACATTTTTCCCCTTCTTCAGGTGTACTTATAATCACTTTTCTTCCTTCCTGCATTATTATTATTTTAGTGGGGAAGCCCCATCGGTATCTAAGGTTCCGTACCCTAAGATCTCTTGTAATCCCAGCAAACTGTTTTCTTTTAATCATTGTTTCCCTAGAGAAATCCGAAAAGATTTTCAAACATTCATATGGGGCGCTAAATTGCTTCAGTTTGAAGGACTTCCTGAGCAACTCTTCCTTAAACATAAATAAATGCAATTTAACTATTACATCCCTTGGGATTTTTTTATCAAATTTAGGGGTATTCGGGACCCGATGAATTCTGTCAATCATGATATCTCTAGGGAACCATGGTCTGAGCAAAGAGGAAAAGAAAGAGATTACATAATCAGACAAATCTTTATATACTATCTCTTCAGGAATCCCTCTTAATCTTAGATTATTCCTTCTTGCATGATGCTCCATTTTATTATATTTGATACTGATTATTCCAATCTCCTCCCTTAACCTCCTTAAACTAATGAGCCCTAGTTACTATGCAATAGATCAATACATAGAACAATAATAATAGTTATAATAGCATTAGATATCACATATAATAGTTGTCAAACTATGAATTGTGAGCGAGGGACGCAGTTTGGTCCGCAAATGCGGAACCTCGCAAAGCGAGGGGCCGCATTTGTGGTAGGTGGAGGCTCCCACGTTGGCTGCAATGAGCCAAAGGCTCATTGCAGTCCGCAAATGTGGATCCTCGCGAAGCAAGGGGCCGCATTTGCGGAGGTGGAGGCTCTACAGAGCCTCACACACGGTTACAAACACCCACACAAGTAGCACTTTACCAAAATAGATTTAGCACGCAATCACTATAAATGGACTTACACAAAAAATTATGAACCGTGGCACTTAGAACGGAACATTTACGGACTTAGCATAAAAAAATACGAGACGCAAAAATACGGCCTTAACGGCCGAACCGCGCAAACCGGAAAACATTCAAAACACAATATATACACACAAAAAAGACATAAAAAGCTTACCCACAGCAAGGGGGGGCACCCAGGACCTCTGCAAGTGAAGTTACACCTCAATTTAAGTCCAGTTTAGACAGCCGAAAATCCCCTAAGCGAGAGAAAAAATGGCCGCCGGAATAAACGAAAACGAGGCTACACGACCCTAAAGCTGCAAAACACCATCAAGCACATACAGCTTTTCAAAAAAGCTGTACGAGGTAAAGATACACTTTTAGTAAGGATGCAAAATCATCCACAGCCGCGTACCACATACACATTCGCCTCCATTTCACAACACTTACTTACACAATGTGGAAGTACACAGCTACACAAACTGCTTTCCCTCGCGCACGCAGCATATTTACACTAACCTACTCTAACTCATCAGGAGTGGCCGCAAGAACACATGAAGGCTGTGCAGAGGCACATGGATCAACAGCCAACTCCCCTCCATCAGGGATAATCTCCACTACACCCATCCTGGAAAGTTTCACACCATTGCTGGTGGCCATGTGCCAAGATGTATAGCCATTCCCATTTGATGACCTCCCATTATGTTCTGCAGTTCATCAATTTACATTAGTGTGGATTGTTAAATGGTGGTGGTGAAGGGGCTTGTGTACCTCAATGTAGCTGTGAGCTATACCATGTAGGGCCAGTATAGGTGGGCAGGTGATAGCAGAGAGGTCAGACTATCCAAGTTCACTAGAAAAGGAACTGGTAACCCGCTCCAGTATCTTTGACATGCAAACCTTTTGGAACAGCACATGCAAAGACCTAGCTAAATGTGCTGCAATCCATAGGGTCACAGAGAGTCACGACTGAAGGACTGAACAACAAATAATAAAATAGTCCCCAGTTACTTTATATATCTGATGTGGCGGTGAAATATGGCCACTATTTGTTTTCTCAAATGTAGATGTGATGAGAGAGATGTATATACAAGTATATTTATATTTTATGGTCCACAATAGAGCCTCTGTGAATGAGAAAGGGTTAATATGGCATGAGTTTCATGTTTTTCTGTAGCAATTTAATCAGGTAGTGTCTCTTTAATTGCTTTATGCATGTTGCAGCATGGCTTTTCATATTGTCATATGCACGACCATTCCAATATATGATAAAAGGACATCATTTTAAATGAATATTTCATCGGGTAGTGTGTCTTTATTTGCTTTCTGCATGTTGCAGCATAAAATTAAATATTTGTTTAATGCCCATTTCTTATTTGGGGATTATTGTGCAAGTAATTGTTATGCCTTTCCATGCTTTCCCCATATTTGGTGTGTTTATATTGTCTTGTACAGTGTTTAAAACCAGTTTGTCTGTAAACCCTTTTGCGGGTCCTATTTGGAGCCTGTAATGTTTTTGCCTCCATTTGCGGGTTAAGAGCTTGAGAGAAGAAAGGACTTGCGGGCTCGCAGTTCAAATATCCACATCCTGTAGGGTTTTTTCTGCCTTAGCCCGCAAGTCGTTTGTGGGGAGCTTTGAGAGGCCAATTTAATAGCCGTAAGTTACAGCCTACGGTTTTACACGTTCAGGGAATTTAAAGGGGCTGCAGCATACTTCTAGATAAGCAGTTAAATTTAAAAAAAAATGAAATTAGTATTTTTATCTAGCCATTAAACATTGACAAAGAAAATGTAAATAATAAAGAACCCCCCCCCCCCTCCCAAATTCCACATTCTCCAGCTCGTCATGTTTTTACATATACTGTATATATATGTAGTATAATATAATACTCACTTAATAAGGGGGACAAATTAAGAAATGTCAGTGAAAATTGCAGTTAATAAAGGCTGGCTATGGAAAATGGGTAAATTGAGTGCCTTAGTGATGGGGAGGCCTTGCTATTACATTTTTACTAGCTTCCAGGATCCATCAAACTCACCCAAATTCAAAAGTTCTCCTATTCTGTAATTGTCTGGTCTGGTTTAAAACTGGACTGATGGATCCCCTACATGATTTGAGATTATCAATAACATTCTGTAACTGCATTACAGTTTTGCTCAAGGCAATATTAGCTAATAAGGAAAGCAATTAAATGCTTTCAAGTACTATGATTTGTGTTCATTATCAGTTAAAATAAAATAAAATAAATTAAAAAGCCATTAAAATGGAAGATCACCATTTTTTCCCTGCATAGTGCATCAGTATGAGGTGAATAGGGAATATAGTGAAGGGTAAATACAGTATATATCCTTTTCTGGATTGCTACCTTGCTGTGGTGAAGGGGCTTGTGTACCTCAGTGAAGCTGTGAGCTAAACCATGTAGTGTCAACCAAGATGTGCCGGTGATAGCACAGAGGTGAGACAAATGGTGTACAGACACTTAATCCCGCGACATTTAATCCCATTGACACTTAATCCCCCGATACTTCATCCCGCTGACACATTAGTAGTATTGATCGCATGAATAATTCTGATCGTTGAAGAAATCTAGGTGCCATTGTTTACCTGTCATAAATTTAACTTTTTAAATTTATAGTTCTCTATTTTACTTTACATTTAACCTGCAGATTTCTGATTACCTTTTCGTGAATTGCGTTAAATACATTCGTTTTATTTTTTCTTATTTCTTTCTTCTCCGCGGGAGGGATTAAGTGTCCGTGGATTAAGTGTCAATGGGATTATCTGTCGGGGGATTAAGTGATTAAGTGTCAGGCATTAACTGTCGCGGTATTAAGTGTCGCGGGATTAAGTGTCACCAAACCAGACAAATAGCAGTCCACTGGAGAATGAACTAGCAGCCTACTCCAGTATCTTTGCCAAGAAAACCTTATGGATAAGCACAACCAGGCACAAGGTGTTCATGGGGTGTTGCAGTCCATAGGGTCACAGAGAGTCGCACATAACTGTATGACCAAACAACAACAAATATATATATATAATTGTGTAAACAGTGATTGTAGATATACTGGATTAAGTATTTTTACACAAAATATTCCTCTAAATATATTTTCCTCTTTCACTTTATTTTAGGGAATCATGTCTTGTGATGCCAGATTTAATGTTACAAATAAGGACATTCTAATTAATTCAAGTCTTCAATGTTATGAGTCACAGGTACAGTAAATTTATTTTCTCTTTGTTTTAGTAGTTCTCAACTGCAGTGCTCAGGTACCACCAATAGGCCATATTTTAGGCATATCACTGTTTTGGCACAGATGAGCAAATTAGTGACACATTCATTTTAATTAATCACCTATTCTTAAACAGAGTTATCCTTAAAATCTCGCCTGTTAAGTGCCACTGACTTCACCATATGTGTTCTGTGCCATTAAATAGAAAGGGAAAAATCTCTTGGAAAAAGTGTTTTTCTTTTTAAAATTGATGCTGAATTCATGATCAATAAAAATATGTGTATTTCAGTGTGTTACCTCTGCCTAAATGAGTAATGAGCTTTTTATTCAGACAATTGTTATGTGATTTGTAACTACCTGAATGTATTCCAGGAAAGGAAGAAAAAAAAACACTCACACACAGTGCGGGGAAATGCCAGGATGCCTGGTAGTGAGGTTGCACGCAAATTTAAGCTGAATTTGCAGAGAAAAAAATTTGAAAACAAGGTTAAAGGAGACAGAAGCGCGCAAATCACCGCCAGGCACGTACGAGTTAGCCAGGAACGACCTTGCAATCTCGGGGGCAAAAAAAAACAACCTCACAAAAATACTAATTTAACAGCTGAACCGCAGAAATCGAAAAACACGAAAAATAAGGAAAAAAAATAAAAACGCACTCACTCACACGAACCCCAGGACGTCTGGGAGTGAGGTTGCACTCGAATTTAAGCCAAAATTTACGAGTTTCAGCACTCGAATATCGGCTAAGCGAGAAAAAAAATGGCGGCCGAAAAAAATGAAAACGAGGCTAAAGGAGTCCGATGCGCACAAATCACCGCCAGCCACATACGAGTTAGCCAGGAACTTAGGAGATACAAAATATACCATTACAACGGACGGAAAATGTTCACGAGCCAAGTAACAAATAGAAAAAAGCCGCCATTTTACAATACTAACTTGCAAATAATAACATTATGATTTTAAAATGGCGCTTTACCCGCCTAAACAAACGGTTTGGCCTCGCGCACGCAGCCTATTTACACTGCCCACTTGGCACATTGCTGACACTTTCTCCTCAGGTGATCAACAGTCCAACTAAACATTTTCGGATGCAACAAAACCCAAAGAGATTGTTATCTCTTCAGGATATTAATTGCTGCATATAAAATATAAATAGGTAAAGTATTAATTTATTAATTCATATTAATTTATTAATTCACTGGACTAAATATATTTTATATTTGACACTTTACTTATATATCTGTCTTCGCGATGAGCGCCGAAGGTCCTCAGAGGAGCAAAAGCCTTACATTGTGTGGCAAACAGCATTGCCATGGCTTCATTTTTGACGGGCAAGTCGCTAGTTCTTTTTTTTTGTTATCAAAGGCGCTTTTGGGCTCATTGTAAGGTCCACCCTGATCTACTTTTTGCACTTCTCCCCCGGTGTACTTTGTGTCCTATGAGCACCGTTGGCGCTCCTTGTAAAGGTGCGTGGTGAAGGCCTTTGTGGTTTATTGCGATACTGTGGTATTTATTTATTTTTTGTTCTGTATATGTATTTTTTCATGATAATTAATTAATTAATGAAATCATAAAATAATATACTTTACCTATTTGTAATTAATATATGCAGCAAGAAATGTGCTGAAGAGCTAACAATCTGTTTTGATGTTCCTGCAGTATACAATGTAGATTTGCACTGTTGTTGAGCTGAGGTGTAAGTGTCAGCAATGTGTGCAGTGTGTAGTGTAAATAGGCTGCATGCACTAGGGGAAGCTGTTAGTGTAGCAGTGTACGCCCGCATTCTGTAAGTTAGTGTTGTAAAATGGCAGCGATTGTGTATGTGGTACGCAGGTGTGGATGATTTTGCGTCCTTGCTAAAAGTGTATTTTGTAGCTCGTACGGGTTTATATAAAAGTTGTATGTGCTTGGTGGTGTTTTGCGGCTTTTGGGGGTCGTGTAGCCTTGTTTTTGTTTTTTTCGGCTGCCATTTTTTTCTCTCGCTTAGGGGATTTTCGAGTGTCTAAACTCTGTAAATTGGACTTAAATTGAGGTGTAACCTCACTTCCAAACATGCTGTGTGTGACGTGATGTTTTTATTGTATTTTTGTGGGTATTTTGTGTTTTTTTATGTTTTCCACTGTGCGCGGTTCGGCTGTTAAGTTCGTATTTTTGCGAGTTCGTAATTTTTTTTTCTAAGTCCCGCAGCTCGAATTTTTTTTTTTTTGTGTGAGTCCGTATTTTTTTTTTTTAAGTCCCCGCAGCTCGTATTTTTTTGTGTAAGTCCGTATTTAGTCATTGCTTGTGAGGCGCCGTAGAGCCTCCATCTCCGCATTTGCGACGTTGGAGCCTCCACCTTCCGCAAATAGGGCCCCTCGCTTCGCGAGGGACGCAGTTCTTGCAAGCTCGCTTTGCGAGCTCACAAAGCGTGACGACGATTCGTAGATTGACAACTATTATATGTGATTGTTTATTTGTAATGTGCCAAAATATTCTGTAGCACTATACAAGGGTTAAGTTCAAGGTAACAAAAACAATAGCAATATTAACACATTGAAAAGGATGAAGTTTAGAATCCAGTGTGCATAGTGCTTTCCCCAAAGCACAATGCAAGATTGAAAACTCGCAAACTTACAATCTAAAGGTTTTGGGTGTTTTTATGAGAGGGCGAGAGAAGTGATGTGCATGTAAGGGTGGAAGGTGATAAGCTTCTTTAAACAGGTGTGTTTTTAGAGAAGTTTTGAAGGTTTTGAGGCATGGAGATAATCTGGTGGGATGAGGCAAGGAGTTCCAGAGAATTGGGGCAGCACAAGAAAAGTCCTGAATGCAGGAATGAGAGGAGGTGACAAGAGTGGTGGAAAAAAGAAGGTTGTTAGCAGCGGAAGAGGGCAGGTGGGGGAGTATTTGTAGATGAGCGCAGTGATATAAGGGGGTGCAACGTTGTTAAGGGCTTTGTAACTTAGGGTCATGATTTTAATTTTTATTCTGGAGGTTACAGGAAGCCAGTGGAGTGATTGACAGAGAGGTGCTGCAGACACTGAACGTTGTGTACTGTAGATAAGTCTAGCGGAGGCATTCTTTATTGATGTGGGGATAGGCAGGCCAGCAAGAAGCGAGTTGCAGTTGTCAAGACGAGAAATGATGAGAGAATGTATTAGAATCTTTGTTGTGTCTTGTGTAAGATAATGAGGTATTTTGGAAATGTTTTTTTAGATGGACTAGGCAAGATTTAGTGACTGTATAGTGGCTAACATAGGTACAACAACTATCGCCCACCAATGGACAACACTTCCAGAAGTGCAACTGAACTGATATTTTCAACAAGTCAGACTTTATGTAAGACATTGCCATCTCTCCCTTGCTACTCTTCCTTATCAGATGTTAGTAGATTCTATATCTTGGCAGGTCAACGGAACAAGGTGCATGAAGTGTTAGAGGCGAAAAAACATGACAAAAAGAAGACAGAGCTAGAGAAAAAAAGAATAATGGAGAAAATGACAAACAATATATACACATGCACATATCCTCTCTACACAAACCCAATATCACACATAGCCAGGGCCCTCTGAGGTTATATGCTTAACAAAAAAAAAGTCAGATTGCTATTAATTCAAGTTCTTCTGGTCAAAGCAATAGTCCAGCACGTGCAGATTTCCAGGCACAGAATAAGGAGTATGTGACTTACAGTTCCTATTTCTTGTTTCTTGCCAGTAGATGCACTCATGTTCCCATTTCCAGGTCAATGGACCAGAGTTTGGCATGTAAGCCCTTTTCTTGGGCACGGAACCACAGCAAGACTTCTGCTTTGGCTTTGCCTTTTATTCAGCATTTGAACACTGTATCAAATCTTTCATCTGACATAATCTTTTTTCATCTCCCCACAGAATAAGGGCAGGCGCTCAGCTTAGATTTCACTCTCTTATTTCTTTGACTTACTTTTTCAGAACACCCTGGAACGGTACTGTTCAACTTGTGGTTTTCTTATGGGCACAGGCAAAGAGTGACAAAAATAAAAAATAAAACTTCTTGCACCCAAGACCTGTTATATAATGCCAAACATCCATCTTACAAACCAAAATCATCTCATCATGCACATCTAACCTGAGAGAAATCCTTCCTAACTGCGTAATAACTGAGGTAATACTTTGGTAACACCCCAGGGGGGCGTTACTTATACTATGTTTCAAGCATAACTGACTCTCTAAATTAACTAAATAACAAACTTTGCATATGCATGACTACTTAATTAAGAAGAGGTAATATACATGGAAATATACTACAAAACATAATAAAGTAAAAAATGACCAGTTTAGTTACCTGGTATTGTGGTAGGCCCTCACTCTCCTCCTCTTCCATGGGCACTTCCTGTCTACCTCTCTCCTGCACCTCAGTCCAGCACTGAGTCTGTGCCAGTAGGTCGTTTCTCAGCACTTTGCTGCCTAAGGCTTACTCACTGTCCCTTAGGGAGTTCTGCTACACCTCATTGGCGAGGCCCAATGAAGGTCAAAATGTACGTCTGGGGTTTGCTGTTTCTCCTGTTCAGGGTAGAATTGCCTGGTATCTCAGGGCTGGGTCACTATAGTGAGTGGGATCAAACTGATATACTAAAGGATATTTCTCCCTGTGAAGGGCACAAGTGAGCTAAAAGAGGTTGCTCTCAGAGTGGGTTATCATGTCCATAGAACTAACCTATTAAGATAAGTTTGTTCTCTGATTGAGCACCTCTGACTGTTGTTTTGCTAAGGCTTACTAAGCCTGCTCTTGTCCCTTTGCTTCCTTATATCTCTCAAGCATTTGCTGTTGTCAGGCCCTCCTGCGTATATGTCCGCAAGGGCATTACTGGAGAGCGATGGTGGACATGCCCGCCAAGGCATCCATCGCTGTGGAGTCAGTTCCAGAAGATAGCTACTACATCGCCGGGAATTGTGGTTTTAGATGGATATTCACTAAGCAAGGTACTGCTTTTTGACTTTACTTCTACTAAATAACAGTCACACATCAGCCTTAGCAGGCTCCACCCAATTGTTCTGGCCAATCGGTGTCCTTGCCCATATCCAAGGATACGCCCCTTGTCACCTTCACACACAACCCTCTCACCCTTACACGGCATTCTTTCACAGGTTTAACCATCACTTCTCATCGAGTCGTCAGCTATCCATCAGTACTAAATCTCTTTCACTAAGCATTTCCTCAATATTTTTGGCCTTTTTTTCCACTAAGAAAAGCAATCTTGTCTGCCTTCAGCAAGTCATATTTTCTCTCGCATCATCACTTTGCTTTGAGCCTCCGGCTTTCTTTTAGGCCTAAATCAGCCTTCATCACTTATTTTTCTTGATCATTTGCTCACTTTTTACTAAGTAAGCAATTCTATCAGCCTACAGCTAAGCAGCCCACATCATATTTTGGCTGCTTCATTACCTCACTTAGAGCTTCCAGTTTTCCATTACTCCTAAATTGCCTAATTTATATACAGTTTCTGGTTCCCCTTGTGCTGATTCGGACAATCAGTCTCCCATCTATGTCTTTTCCATCTGGCACTCTAAGCAGGCCAGATATTGGGTAGCAACTTCTGCTACCCCTCAACGCCGCACTGGCCACATTCCGTCTCCTCTCTTCGTAAGAGCGTGACCCAACAACAAATGACCAGGTTAGTTACCTGGTATTGTGGGATGGGCCCTCTCTCTCCACCTCTTCCATGAGCAGGACTTTCTCAGCCTTCTTAAGCACTTCCTATGTACCTCTCCTCTGCACCTCAGTCCAGCACAGAGTCTGTTCCAGAAGGTCATTTCTCAGCACTCTCCTGACTAAGGCTTACTATGCTTGCTCTTGTCGCTTCACTTCCTTAGTCTCTCAAGCACTTGCTGTTGTCCAGCCCTCCTGCACCTATGTCCACCAGGAGCAATGGTGGACATGCCCTCCAAGTCATCCATCACTGTGGAGTCACGGTTCCGGAAGATAGCTCCTACATCACTGATAATTGTGGTTTCAGAAGGACATTCACTAAGCAAGGTAAGTCACAGATTTGGCCTTAATCCACAGTGCAAGGTTCTGCTTTATGGCTTTTGCGCCCACACGGTGAGTTTCGCCTCAAATCTACTAAATAACAGTCACGCATCAGCCTTCGCAGGCTCCACCCAATAGTTATGGTCAAATAGTGTTCTTGCCTATGTCCAAGGACATGCCCCTTGTCACCATCACACATGCCCCTCTCACCCTTACATGGCACTCTTTCACAGGTTTAGCCATCACTTTACATTGAGCCGTCAGCTATCCATCAGTCTTAAAACGCTTTCGCTAAGCATTTCCTTGAATATTTTGGTCTTTTTTCACTAAGCAAAGCAAGCTTGTCTGCCTTCAGCAAGCTCTCACATCATATTTTGTCTTGCATCATCACTTTGCTTTTAGACTCCAGCTTACCATGAAGCCTAAATCAGCCTTCATCGCCTATTTTTCTCGATCATTTGCCCACTGGCCACATTCAGGCTCCTCTCTTCATAAGAGAGAGACCCGATCACAATCAATAATATAGGCATATAAGCATAATCAAACCTTATTTAAAGTAAGTTATTAATGTAATTTATCTTTAGACAGGTACAATATATTCGCGAAATATTGTATTCTACCCGGAACGGGTACTTGAATTAGTTTCTGTTTAATTTATGTAAGTTATTACATTAATCCCACCTAGTTATGTGTATTTGGTGAATTCTGTATTTTTGACCCTCTGAAAGGTCGCCGTTCCGGGTCATTTTTGCTAAATATTGTATTCTGGCCCGGAACGGCGACCTTTCAGAGGGTCAAAAATACAGAATTCACCAAATACACATAACTAGGTGGGATTAATGTAAGAACTTACATAAATTAGACAGAAACTAATTCAAGTACCCGTTCCGGGCAGAATACAATATTTCGCGAAATGACCCGGAACGGCAAATTTTTAGAGGGTCAATAATACCAAATTCACCAAATACACCTAACTAGGTGGGATTCATGTAAAAACATTCGTAAATTCCATAGAAATTTATTTCAAGTACCTGTTCCAGGCCAGAATACAATATTTTGCAAAATGGCCCGGAACGGTGACTTTTTAGAGGGTCAGTAATACAAAATTCACCAAATACACATAACTAGGTGGGATTCATGTAATAACCTTCATACATTACACAGAAATTAATTTCAAGTACCCGTTCTGGGCCAGAATACAATATTTCGCATAATGACCCAAAACGGCAACTTTTTAGAGGGTCAGTATTACCAAATTCAAAGTGTGACGACTATTCGGAGCTTGACAACTATTATATGTGATACGTCCCAATGATTTTAGCATGAATTCCCCTTATAAAGTGTGCGTTTCCGGCCTGTTTTTTGCCTGTTTAGTTTGATATTTTGGTTTTCAAAGGGTTAATAAAGTATTATATCAAATTGTTTTTGGTTCTTATATATTGTTCTCAATATTATCTAACACATCCCAGATATATTGTCATTTATTTCTTTTATAAATGGCCTGTTCCGGCCTGTTCTGTTCGGTTCTGGCTTTTACACCGTCCCATCATTTAAGCTGGTTAACAATTCTGACTGTCCTTAAATTCTTAAAATAATCCATAAAATATTGCATCTGGTTGCTATCATTAAAAAAAAACTTAAAAATATAGCATGTTTTTAAACAAGTACCTGTGTTTCTGAAGCATGTTAATATGATTAAATCTTAATTGACCTCTTCTATAATGCAACATTTCATAAAAACAATTCAAAGCAGTCATTATTATTTAGTACTCAATATTAAGCACCCTTCTTTTTCTGTCATCGAGGCATAATAAAAGGGGATGTCATTTTTCACATATGGAACAATTTTTGGACCATGCAAATATAAAATCTAATTATCTTAGTTAGAAATGTATCAAAATTACTGATTCTATCTCATTATCTCTCTATAGAAATGATACCTCTGATCTTGCATATAGTAATGTGTCATAATGTATACTTATTACAGTTCCATGAAGTGTTCGGATGATTACAACATACAATTGTAATATAATGCAATAAACTTTCACATGAATCATTAGTATCACACATTAAGCAAATAACACCTGTTAGTAAAAATATCATTGCAAAATTAAAAAAGGCATGTTATTGCAGTTCCAATATTAACAAGATAAAAACATTTTGCTAACATGTCTATCTTTTGTGTTTTTAATTGGAACCAAATTCCTTGCAATGCTGGCCATGAAATATTTCTTATAGCAATGAGTTTTGTCTCCAATATACAAAACACAAAAAATAACAGCTGTAACAAGCTGTGGAGGTTGGTACTTTAAATCAATATTAGGAATGAACTTTATCTTAACCCCTACAGTAGCTTATAGGAGCTGCAGCACCATATAACCTTTGATACACAAGAAAAATTATGTGACTCCATCGCTGTGGAGTCAGTTCCAGAAGATAGCTACTACATCGCCGGGAATTGTGGTTTCAGATGGATATTCACTAAGCAAGGTACTGCTTTTTGACTTTACTTCTACTAAATAACAGTCACACATCAGCCTTCGCAGGCTCCACCCAATTGTTCTGGCCAATCGGTGTCCTTGCCCATATCCAAGGATACGCCCCTTGTCACCTTCACACACAACCCTCTCACCCTTACACGGCATTCTTTCACAGGTTTAACCATCACTTCTCATCGAGTCGTCAGCTATCCATCAGTACTAAATCTCTTTCACTAAGCATTTCCTCAATATTTTTGGCCTTTTTTTCCACTAAGAAAAGCAATCTTGTCTGCCTTATGCAAGTCATATTTTCTCTCGCATCATCACTTTGCTTTGAGCCTCCGGCTTTCTTTTAGGCCTAAATCAGCCTTCATCACTTATTTTTCTTGATCATTTGCTCACTTTTAACTAAGTAAGCAATTCTATCAGCCTACAGCTAAGCAGCCCACATCATATTTTGGCTGCTTCATTACCTCACTTAGAGCTTCCAGTTTTCCATTACTCCTAAATTGCCTAATTTATATACAGTTTCTGGTTCCCCTTGTGCTGATTCGGACAATCAGTCTCCCATCTATGTCTTTTCCATCTGGCACTCTAAGCAGGCCAGATATTGGGTAGCAACTTCTGCTACCCCTCAACGCCGCACTGGCCACATTCCGTCTCCTCTCTTCGTAAGAGCGTGACCCAACCACAAATGACCAGGTTAGTTACCTGGTATTGTGGGATGGGCCCTCTCTCTCCACCTCTTCCATGAGCAGGACTTTCTCAGCCTTCTTAAGCACTTCCTATGTACCTCTCCTCTGCACCTCAGTCCAGCACAGAGTCTGTTCCAGAAGGTCATTTCTCAGCACTCTCCTGACTAAGGCTTACTATGCTTGCTCTTGTCGCTTCACTTCCTTAGTCTCTCAAGCACTTGCTGTTGTCCAGCCCTCCTGCACCTATGTCCACCAGGAGCAATGGTGGACATGCCCTCCAAGGCATCCATCACTGTGGAGTCACGGTTCCGGAAGATAGCTCCTACATCACTGATAATTGTGGTTTCAGAAGGACATTTACTAAGCAAGGTAAGTCACAGATTTGGCCTTAATCCACAGTGCAAGGTTCTGCTTTATGGCTTTTGCGCCCACACAGTGAGTTTCGCCTCAAATCTACTAAATAACAGTCACGCATCAGCCTTCGCAAGCTCCACCCAATAGTTATGGTCAAATAGTGTTCTTGCCTATGTCCAAGGACATGCCCCTTGTCACCATCACACATGCCCCTCTCACCCTTACATGGCACTCTTTCACAGGTTTAGCCATCACTTTACATTGAGCCGTCAGATATCCATCAGTCTTAAAACGCTTTCGCTAAGCATTTCCTTGAATATTTTGGTCTTTTTTCACTAAGCAAAGCAAGCTTGTCTGCCTTCAGCAAGCTCTCACATCATATTTTGTCTTGCATCATCACTTTGCTTTTAGACTCCAGCTTACCATGAGGCCTAAATCAGCCTTCATCGCCTATTTTTCTCGATTATTTGCCCACTGGCCACATTCAGGCTCCTCTCTTCATAAGAGAGAGACCCGATCACAATCAATAATATAGGCATATAAGCATAATCAAACCTTATTTAAAGTAAGTTATTAATGTAATTTATCTTTAGACAGGTACAATATATGGATTTGTAAAACACATAAGCAGCAATTAGTCCTTTCTCCTGCTGGGGCAGCAAGTTTGTCATTAAAACATTTTCAATAATGCTATATTATATCTCTAATGTGACTAAAGCACTAGTTAATATATCCTGTAACATGTAGTGTATTAATGAAGAAGCTACTATTTATTTACTAATATATTAAACCAAATATTTCACTTCATACCTTGCCTTATCCCTTCTACAAATGATGATATCATGTTCATTCAGACAGAGAGAAGTGTCAAACTGTTTTATTATCCCTTAAATTTTGTAACATGAGGAAAACTCCATTGTGGGTGAAAGAGCAGAGAGGGAAAAAAATACCTGGCAAAAGAACAAAACAAGCCAGCATAAAAACGACAACTTAAAAAACAAAACAATAATCATTTAGGGGACGGTGTAAAAGCCGGAACGGAACGGGCTGGAACAGGCCATTTATAAGAGAAATCAATGACAATATATCTGGGATGTGTTAGATAATATTGAGAACAATATATAAGAACCAAAAACAATTTGATATAATACTTTATTAAAAACCCTTTAAAAAACAAAATATCAAACGGAACAGGCAAAAACAGGCCGTAACGCAAACTTTATAAAGGGAATTCATGCTAATATCATTGGGATGTGTTAAATATAATTGAGAACTATATTTAAGAGCCAACCCACATCTGATAGCATGCTTAATTAACCCTTTAACATGCCAGAATACAATATTTAGTAAAAATGACCCAGAACAGCGACTTTTCAGAGGGTCAAAAATACCAAATTCAACAAATACACATAACTAGGTGGGATTCATGTAATAACCTTCATAAATTTCAAAGACACTAATTTGAAGTACCCTTTCCCGGCCAAAATACAATATTTTGCAAAATGACCCAGAACAGCAACTTTCCAGAGGGTCAAAAATACCAAATTCACCAAATACACATAACTAGGTGGGATTACTGTTATAACCTAAATAAATTCCACAAAAAAAAATATTTTAAGTACCCGTTCCGGGCCAGAATACAATATTTAGCAAAAATGACCCGGAACGGCGACCTTTCAGAGGGTCAAAAATACAGAATTCACCAAATACACATAACTAGGTGGGATTAATGTAATAACTTACATAAATTAGACAGAAACTAATTCAAGTACCCGTTCCGGGCAGAATACAATATTTCGCGAAATGACCCGGAACAGCAAATTTTTAGAGGGTCAATAATACCAAATTCACCAAATACACCTAACTAGGTGGGATTCATGTAAAAACATTCGTAAATTCCATAGAAATTTATTTCAAGTACCTGTTCCAGGCCAGAATACAATATTTTGCAAAATGGCCCGGAACGGTGACTTTTTAGAGGGTCAGTAATACAAAATTCACCAAATACACATAACTAGGTGGGATTCATGTAATAACCTTCATACATTACACAGAAATTAATTTCAAGTACCCGTTCTGGGCCAGAATACAATATTTCGCATAATGACCCGAAACAGCAACTTTTTAGAGGGTCAGTATTACCAAATTCAAAGTGTGACGACTATTCGGAGCTTGACAACTATTATATGTGACTAGCGACTTGACCGTCAAAAATGACGGCAATAAAAACTGAAGCCTGGCAATGCTGTTTGCCACACAATGTAAGCCTCTCCCCCTCTACTTTACTGGCCTTGTGATGAGCGCCTTTGGCGCTCATCACAGGCCTTGCAATGAGCCCCTTTGGAGCTCATTGCGAGTCTCTCCCTCTGTCTACTTCCTCCCTCGTGTCTTATTTCCCCCCTCCTCTCCCTCCCTTGTGTCTCCTTCCGCCTCGTCTACCTCCCTTGTATCTCCTGCCCCCCTGTGTTTTTACCTCCCTCTCCCTCCCGTGTCTCTAAACCCCTCCTCTGGGTCTCTTTCCCCCTTCTCCCTCCCATGCATCTCTTCCCCCCCTGTGTCTCCCCCAACCCTCCCCTGTGTCTGTTCCCCCCTGGCCTGTGTCTCTTTCCCCCTCCCCCTGTGTCTGTTCCGGCCTTCCTCGTGTCTCCATTTCCCTCCCTTGTGTATCTTCCCCCCTGCACTCTCTCCCCTGTGTCTCTTCCCCCTCCTCTCACTCCCCTGTGTCTCTTCCCCCTCCTCTCACTCCCCTGTGTCTCTTCCCCCTCCTCTTTCTGTGCCTCTTCCTCCCTGTCTCTTCCCCCTCACCCTCTGTGTCTCTCCCCACTTTGTGTCTTCCACCCCTCTCCCTCTGTGCCACTTCCCCCGCCTCTCTCTGTGTGTCTCGCCACTGTGTCTCTTCACCCCTTCCTCTGTTTCCCCCCCCTCTGTGCCTCTTCCCCCCTTTCCCTCTGTGTCTCTTCCTCCCTCACCCTCTGTATCTCTCCCCCCTGTCTCTTCCCCCCTCTCCCTCTGTGCCTCTTCCCCCCCTCTCCCTCTGTGCCTGTTCCCACCCGGGCCTGTGTCTCTTTCCCCCTTCCCCCTGTGTCTGTTCCCCTCTCCCCCCCCTATTTCCCTCCCATGTGTATCTTCCCCCTGTTCTCCCTCCCGTGTGTCTTTTCCCCCTCCTCTACCTCCCCTGTGTCTCTTTCCCACCTATCCCTCTGTGTCTCTCCCCCTCCCTCTTTGTCTCTTCCCCACTCTCCCTCTGTGCCTCTCCCCCACTCTCCCTCTGTGCCTCTCCCCCCCCCTCTTCCTCTGTGCCTCCCCCCCCCCCCTCTTTCCCACTCTCACATCTGCTCGCGGCTCGGGCCGCGCTGCGCGCATGCGCTGCTCGGGCCGCGCTGCGCGCATGCGCAGCTCGCGCCGCGCTCTGCGCGAGCGCAGCTACTGCTGCGCAATGCGCAGTTTATCATTGTCAAACTGCGATTCGTCGTAAGCGTGACGACGAATCGCAGTTAGACAATTATAATATGTGATACGTCCCAATGATTTTAGCATGAATTCCCCTTATAAAGTGTGCGTTTCCGGCCTGTTTTTTGCCTGTTCAGTTTGATATTTTGGTTTTCAAAGGGTTAATAAAGTATTATATCAAATTGTTTTTGGTTCTTATATATTGTTCTCAATATTATCTAACACATCCCAGATATATTGTCATTTATTTCTTTTATAAATGGCCTGTTCCGGCCTGTTCTGTTCGGTTCTGGCTTTTACACCGTCCCATCATTTAAGCTGGTTAACAATTCTGACTGTCCTTAAATTCTTAAAATAATCCATAAAATATTGCATCTGGTTGCTATCATTAAAAAAAAACTTAAAAAAATAGCATGTTTTTAAACAAGTACCTGTGTTTCTGAAGCATGTTAATATGATTAAATCTTAATTGACCTCTTCTATAATGCAACATTTCATAAAAACAATTCAAAGCAGTCATTATTATTTAGTACTCAATATTAAGCACCCTTCTTTTTCTGTCATCGAGGCATAATAAAAGGGGATGTCATTTTTCACATATGGAACAATTTTTGGACCATGCAAATATAAAATCTAATTATCTTATTTAGAAATGTATCAAAATTACTGATTCTATCTCATTATCTCTCTATAGAAATGATACCTCTGATCTTGCATATAGTCATGTGTCATAATGTATACTTATTACAGTTCCATGAAGTGTTCGGATGATTACAACATACAATTGTAATATAATGCAATAAACTTTCACATGAATCATTAGTATCACACATTAAGCAAATAACACCTGTTAGTAAAAATATCATTGCAAAATTAAAAAAAGGCATCTTATTGCAGTTCCAATATTAACAAGATAAAAACATTTTGCTAACATGTCTATCTTTTGTGTTTTTAATTGGAACCAAATTCCTTGCAATGCTGGCCATGAAATATTTCTTATAGCAATGAGTTTTGTCTCCAATATACAAAACACAAAAAATAACAGCTGTAACAAGCTGTGGAGGTTGGTACTTTAAATCAATATTAGGAATGAACTTTATCTTAACCCCTACAGTAGCTTATAGGAGCTGCAGCACCATATAACCTTCGATACACAAGAAAAATTATGTGACACGTTTGTGACGTCACGTCATTAGCATATACCGGTTCCGATGAAAGGCATAAGACTCGCTGCAGGGCTCTGATGCTGATGCCAGGCTAGAAAGAAGAGAGAAGAGAGGGGAAAGGGATGTTATTGGAGAGGGGGAAGAAGGGATGATAAGGAGGATGGAAAGGAGGGAGGAGGAGGAGGATGGAAAGAAGGGAGGAGGAGGATTGAAAGGAGGGAGCGAGAAGGAGGAATTGCGTGCTGAGGGGCCCAGGCAAATTCAGCAACACTGGGCCCCCTCCAGAACCTTCCTGCAGTGGCTCAGGGTTACTGATTTAGGAAGAGAAAATTAACCCAGAGTCACGCTAGGGATTACCGCTAGGAAGGTTAACGGCTGAATTACTGAACAGTAAAAAGCTGAAAATACAACAAATATGCCTCAAATTAACTTACACGCTCACACGCAGCACAGGGGGAGATCCAGGGAGCCTGAGACTGAGGTTGCAACTTAATTTAAGACATATCTGCTGTTTTTTCACAATTGAAAATCGCCTAATCAAGAAAAAAAATGGCAGACGAAAAAATGCAAAAGGGTGAAAATGAGGCTGAAACTCTAAAAAAAAAAGCCCCAAACACCTAACACTTGAGGAAAACCAGTAACACTTTCTCCACAACAGTGATATTTACACCAAAGCAGTAACACTTCACCAAAAGCAGTAACACTGAAGCCAAGCCAGAAACACTTAACCCAAGGCAGAAACACTTATGGCGAAGCCCCTAAACTACACGGGGGGATGCTCTCAATGATAGCCGAAGGCGCTCATTGCGAGCCACGTGATGATCGCCAAAGGCGCTCATTGTGAGGCTCGTGATGAGTGCCTAAGGCAATCATCGCAGGCACCGTAAAGTACACGGGAAAGAGGCTCGCAATGAGCGCCAAAAGGCGCTCAGCGCAGGGCTTGCCAGGAACTCCGAAGGTGCTTAGAGGGCTCTTAGCCTCGCATTGCGTGGCAAACAGCACTGCCAGGCTTCCAATTTTACTCCCGTCATTTTTGACGGGCAAGTTGCTAGTGGTCTGTCCAGGAGGGGCCAAATCGGAAATAGAGATTTTGCACAGTTTATCAAACAGTCAATCACAATGAGCATATTATATTTGTGTTCAAATACACATATGGAATAATCAAAACAGGATTCACATAAAAGAAATATGACAAAACTGATACAGAACTTAAACAAACATAGAACATATAACAACACATACAGTAAATTTATAAAAATAATGTGAGCTCACGAAAAGTAATTTAATAACAGGTTTCACTCGATGCTTATACCTGATCTGCAAGGGAAGGAGAGAGGAAAAGAATGTCCTTTTCTCAATGCCACAGGCTGAATATAAAAAAAAAAAACAAATGCAACATAATTCAACTTTTATAGGGATATCCTTAATATATTTCAACTATGTATTTTACCAGCTGGAAGTAATATTATTAAAGGAAATGATATAAACAAGCATTAGCAAGTTTCCTTTAGTTAATGAAATGGTAGGAGTTTTCTAAACAAATGTACTTGTTACTTATTAAATCCTATCTTCAATTCCCAATAAAGATCTTCTGTATCAATTTTCTCACTCAACAACAATGGATTTTTAATCTCTTGTGGCCATTTTGAATTCCTTATCAAAAATATCTGCTGAATCTGTAGACTTAAGGTCTTATTTTCTTCCACCTTAGTTACCTTCTGCCATTCATTCAAACATCTATTTGTGATCCCATTTCCTGTCAGAATTCACCTGCATAGTATTCATTCAACAAATTACCCATGTTTTCTTTAGATGTACCTCCTATAGTGATGTCCCGAACAGTTCGCCGGAGAACTATTCGCGGTGATTTTCGCATGTTTGCGTTCGCATCGAACAGCGAACACATGCGCTTTTCGGTCCGCCTCCTATTCTTTATCATTGAGGAAACTTTGACCCTGCACCTTACAGTCAGCAGACACATTCCAGCCAATCAGCAGCATACACTCCCTTCCAGGGACTTCCATCCAGGGACAGCCTCCATTTTAGAATCAATCTGAAGCTACATTCGTTGAGAGAGGACATATATTCTACCCGCTGCTGATTTAATAGGGAAATAGATAGCCAGGTTGTGTATTTAGCTTTCACTACATACCTGAAGGACTCATTTGATATCTGCTGCAAGGACAGCAACCCAAAAAGCCCTTTTTAGGGCTAGAACATCATTTATTTTAATTTATTATTTTTTTCTGTGTAATCTAATTGCATATGCCTGCCTGCTAGCGCGTGTGTGAGGCCTATTGCATCTACTCTGCCAACTTTTGCCAGTGCACAGTGACACTCATATCTAGTGGCGCACTTTACAGATATCCAGCGTCGAAACAACATGCCAGCGAGGCGCTTGATTTTAGACAGCCCGACACGTTGGAATTCAACACTCCTAATGTTCGACCGCCTGCTCCAACAAGAAAAGGCCGTTAACGAGTATTTGTATGACCGGGGTGCTAGGACAGCCTCTGCCGAGCTGGGGATTTTTTTGCCACGTTACTGGACGCTCATGCGCAATGCCTGTAGGCTTATGCGTCCTTTTGAGGAGGTGACAAACCTGGTCAGTCGCACCCAGGGCACCATCAGCGACATCATACCATTTGTTTTCTTCCTGGAGCGTGCCCTGCGAAGAGTGCTGGATCAGGCCGTAGATGAGCGTGAAGAGGAAGAGGAAGAGTTGTGGTCACCATCTACACCAGAAACAGCCTTATCAGCATCGCTTGCTGGACCTGCGGCAACGCTGGAAGAGGATTGTGAGGAAGAGGAGTCAGAGGAGGAATGTAGCTTTGAGGAGGAGGAGGAAGACCAACCACAACAGGCATCCCAGGGTGCTCGTTGTCACCTATCTGGTACCCGTGGTGTTGTACATAGCTGGGGGGAAGAACATACCTTCAGTGAGATCACTGAGGATGAGGAACGGGACATGACTAGCTCGGCATCCAACCTTGTGCAAATGGGGTCTTTCATGCTGTTGTGCCTGTTGAGGGACCCTCGTATAAAAAGGATGAAGGAGAACGACCTGTACTGGGTGTCCACGCTACTAGACCCCCGGTATAAGCAGAAAGTGCCTGAAATGTTACCGAATTACCACAAGTCGGAAAGGATGCAGCACTTCCAAAATAAATTAAAAAGTATGCTTTACACAGCGTTTAAGGGTGATGTCACACCACAATGGCAATCTAACAGCGGAAGAGGTGAACATAATCCTCCTCCTCCCACGACCACGCCGGCAAGAAGAGGACGCTTTACAGACGTGTTGTTGATGGAGGACATGCGGAGCTTTTTAAGTCCTATGCATCGCCACAGCCCTTCGGGGTCCACCCTCCGAGAACGACTCGACCGTCAGGTAACAGACTACCTCGCCATAACTATATATATCGACACTATGAGGAGCGATGAACCCCTTGACTACTGGGCGTGCACGCTTGCCCTCTGAGCTATCCCAATTTGCCATAGAACTTCTATCCTGCCCCGCTTTAAGTGTCCTGTCAGAAAGAACCTTCAGTGCAGCAGGAGGTTTTGTCACTGATAAGAGAAGTCGCCTAGGTCAAAAAAGTCTAGATTACCTCACCTTTATTAAGATGAATGAGGGATGGATCCCGAAGGGACTGACAGTGGGCGATACATTTGATTAAAAAAGACCTGATAGATGAGCTGCCTTGAGCTAATAATAGTCCACACGCTGCAGTATTTTATTCCTGAATGCCGGATGACTTGCGTGACTTATCCGCCACCAACTAGGGTTCAAGACGCAATGTTTTAGGGCACTTTCTGCAACCTCTCCTTTCCTGGGATGATTTTGCCGCTGGTTGCTTCTGAAGGGTCTCCAGGGCTCCCCCACTCCGGTCCTTCCCCCAGTGTCGCTTCAACCAGTAACAAATGTTTTATATTTGTAAAGCGACCCAATGATCCCTCTTGATAGAGGTTTATCTTTACAAATTTTGGAGAACCAATTTAAGACCGGTGTCCCCTGTTACTGGGTCAGGGAGTGTGTGAAATGCCTCAGCCTACAGTAATTGTAATGTTCTGACACCAGTAGCTCATGCTTGTCCCTCAGTTCCTCATAGGTGAGCATCTGGCCCTTTACTAACCAGTCTCGAAGTCTATCTAGTTTCCTTGACCTCCACCAGTGTTGTGATGTTGTGCTCATGTGTTTCGGGGCCTGAGGGTGGTCAAGAATTGGGGTCATTTGGGTGGATCCAGGGAACAGACCTGTGTGTTTCTTGGCCCATTTCCAGTATGATAGTGAGTGTCTGATTAGGGGGTTTGGTGAGTTTTTAAGGCTCTGAGGCAATTCTGATAGCCAAGCCACCTTGTCCCAGGTTAAGGGCCTTAAAGTGTGGTTCTCTAAATACACACAGGCCGGTTGATGACATATAGAATGTGCTATTGGGAGGAAAGATAGGTGACGTAACAGGTATTAAACTGATAGGAATGAATAGTACAACTTAATACACCATTCCTATCTGGTGGCACATTACATTGCACGTGCAGTGCCCCAAATTTGAAATAGGAGGTCCGACCAAGCATCTTTTTTCATCTCCCTGTTCCAAAAATCCATGCCATATACACGTCCCCTGATAGGTGACGTAACAGGTATTAAACTGATAGGAATGAATAGTATAACTTAATACACCACTCCTATCTGGTGGCACCTTAGATTGCACGCGCAGTGCCCCAAATTCGAAGTGGAGGACCGACCAAGCATCTTTTTCCATCTCCCTGTTCCAAAAATCCATGCCATATACACGTCCCCTGATAGGTGACGTAACAGGTATTAAACTAATAGGAATGAATAGTATAACTTAATACACCACTCCTATCTGGTGGCACCATAGATTGCACGCGCAGTGCCCCAAATTCGAAGTGGAGGACCGACCAAGCATCTTTTTCCATCTCCCTGTTCCAAAAATCCATGCCATATACACGTCCCCAGATAGGTGACGTAACAGGTATTAAACTGATAGGAATAATTAGTACAACTTAATACACCACTCCTATCTGGTGGCACATTACATTGCACGCGCAGTGCCCCAAATTCAAAGTAGGAGGTCCGACCAAGAATCTTTTTCCATCTCCCTGTTCCAAAAATCCATGCCATATACAAGTCCCCCAATAGTGGACGTAACAGGGATTAAACCGATAGGAATAGTACTACTTAACAGTACATACCTTATAATAACTCAGACAGAGGCAACGCAGAGAGAGGAGTCTGAAGAAGAGGAGTCAGAGGAGGAAGGTGGCTTTGAGGAGGTGGAAGTCCAAACACAGCAGGCGTCCCAGGGGGCTTGTTGTCACCTTTTCGTGGACCCTTGGTGGCTGGGTGGAGGAAGAGACCTTCAATGACATCAGTGAGGACAAGGAATGGGACATGGCTAGCTTGGTATCCAACCTTGTGCAAATGGGGAGTTTGCGGTTGTGCAAAGGGACTGTTTGCAGTTTTTTGGGGTGCATTAAATGGGCATATTGGTCTGTTACTGTGAAGCGGGTGTAACCCTTACACTACCTGATCGATACAACATAATACCTGATTTTTTAAAGCATGTTATTTCAAACAATTTAGGAATATTAGGTGATTTATGCCCTTTATGGCTTAAAACCAGACTCTGCATCAACTATGTAATTTTCCGTGGGAGTTTTGCCATGGATCCCCCTCCGGCATGCCACAGTCCAGGTGTTAGTCCCCTTGAAACAACTTTCCCATCACTATTGTGGCCAGAAAGAGTCCCTGTGGGTTTTGAAATTCGCCTGCCCATTGAAGTCTATGGCGGTTCGCCGATGTTCGTCCGTTCGCGAACATTTGATGGAATTCGCGTCCACGGTTCGCGAACCGAAAATTTGATGTTCGTGACATCAATAACCTCCTATAGTGTATTTACCCTCTGTGCAGTTCTGTACTACATACCACAAATATCATACCTCATTTTACCTCCTTTCCCAGACACAGTCCATTTTTTCTTGCTTAGTCTCTCTGCTTTTCATCAAACACCATTTCCTTCTTAAAATCATACACGGACCCTCATTATACAGAGATACAGCCTCAACAGCAGTAACTGCTCTTTCCTTTCTGACAATTCTACTACATTGATTAACTTATTTTGCTAGTACCTATTAATCACTTAAATGTCCAACTGAAAAGAGAGACAAAAGAAAATACATTTTATACCATATCAAAGGAAAATATCAAATACAAAACAACAGGACAGAACGATAACAATATACCTAACCTAGAAAAAAGTATGGGGAAAAAGCAGGTGACAAGAAATGGAGTAGAATTAAATTGATAGGGAGACATAACAATACTATGGTAAGGTGGGGTGTTATAACACAAGCTCCTGGTGATCAATCCAAGTAATTTATGCCTCTATTGGATTCTGCCACAACCACGTGCTGGCTAAGATCTCCTCAATAACAATTAGCTTAGTTCCCAAACAGCAGTGACCCTATAACACAACATACACTTTTTCAAAATGGTGTGGGAGTATATTGACCTCTAAGTCCATGCTACTATTTACCTGGCCCACTTGCTAGAAGCACAACTTGGTCACTGTCCCATCTGACTCACAAAGGTGCTGGGGCATCTTGACCAAGCACTTGTACCATGGCTCATGAATTTGTTATGGTTTCATACTCACTTCAGTCATATCACACATTAACACTTAGACAATAGACAAATATACATGTGGTAGTGACATAGTAGTTTTATTAAATGATATCGCAAGAAAAACTTTTTATAACACAGAGTTAATTCATAGGAGTGCAGTACAATCAAATTCTCGACAAAGCACAATGATAACCGCTAAATATTCAGCAAAACCTAAGATAAAACAGACAAAAAAAAACTGTGGGCAGACACATCAAGCAAAGCATTTACAGCAGAACAAACCAGCATTTGAATTACTTACAGCATGCCCTCTCAATACGCAATCAGTCTTTCATGCATATATACAATTTATACTGTGCAAATATTATTCTCTAGCAATTTTAACTGTTCAGCAAATTTACTCAAGATTTTATTATGTTAACTAAATCCAATATTGGGGAAATAGGAATACTTGTCCCTTATCCTTCTCTACAGCTTCGCTCCCCAAATTCTAAATCCCTCATTTTAAATTTAAACCACAGCCCTTATCTTTTGTGATTAAACAAAAAACAGTATTACCAAACTCTCTGTCTAATTATAATCAAAATCATATGTCCTACTAACCCTTACTGTGCATCTACATTAAATATAGAAGTCACCCTAAAGTATCAGTCAGGAAGAGCACTTTGAAGCCAATTAGTTTCTGGAGCTGTCATTCTTCCACTTACCAAGGTGAAATGAGCTCCGAGCTCCATACACATATCTGTACCCTTACTGCAGATTTGCAAAGCTGGTTCACACTGCTTACTTTTATCTCCTAGTGGCCTTAGCAGGTTTATGTAGCAGAGCTGCAATTCTGTCTTTCCTGAAGGCGTTACAGAAGGGATATTGCCTGCCTGCAATCTCCACCAAAATATTGGGGAATTTTCCCTTTTCAATGCATCTCCTACAAACAACACTCAAACCAATGACGTCAATCAGGTTTCTTTATTTAACAAGCTTGGAGGCCAAAACACAGATCACCAGGAGAATGTGAAGTAATCTGAATTAAAATTTGTAACCTCAACTTTAGAATCCATTGAAGCACCATGGTTCCATGTATTTTATAAGAACAGCTCATGAGGGTAAAATCAGTCACTATATATAAATTTGAATTGATTTATATACATATCTGCAAAAATGCATTTACATGTGCCACATTATACATATATATAATATTTAGCATTATAGTGGCAAACTAACATTCACAATATAATAACTGCATTGTTAAAATAAAGTGAATAATATCAAAATCTTTTGTGAAAAAGTTACGGTTTAATAAAATGTATTAATTGTACCAGTCCCAATATGGTTACAAATACTTCTAGTAAATAGGTAATGCGAAATTCCACATTACTAATAACAAAAGGAGTTGTGAAAACCTAATATGGTCAAAAGCTTTTTCCACACACACATACAAAAGAAAATTAATAGAAAATATGCAGCTATTATGTGTCAAAATAAGCATAAAAATAGACACAACACATAAGCTATTATCTTATTACTGAGGTACTTTTGCAAGGTCTCAGCATATACAGAGGAGACTGTAGCCTGTCCAAAACCTGAGGACTTCCAGTTTATTAGACTTAATGCAAACAAAGCAGTATCATTTAAAGACATATAAACCTATTATTCATTTCATATGTACAAAAATGAATGAGTCATACAGTTAAACAGTTAAAAAATGGCAGCCACAAAACCAGCATTACAATTTTCTGTAAAACTCCTCATAGTTCTCACTTTAAAGCTGGCCATCCACAAGAACAGGAGCAAGAGGCAGAGATGGGAGCCAGAAACTTTTCCAAATTCAGGGCTGGAGACGAGAGGTGTGGAAAGGTTGTCAATATCCAGATAAAAACTTCATTGCAAAAAAAAAGATTTTTCCATTTGGTTACATATATAATTTAGATCTGTTTCTCATTGGATGTTGTGAAGCACTTTTTATGGGCATCCTGCTTGGTGATCCAGATATAGTGGCTGTCCCTGGTGTTGTGTACTGTACCCCATAGTATAACCATAGTCTGGAGTTTGGTTGTCATTATGGGGTATATTTATTAAGATGGCATAAAAGTGGGGTAAGCGGAGTTCCTATTTAAATCCTTTTTAAATAATCAAATACAGCTAACTGGTTTACTGAGCACTTGGCAGTGCTTTCTCTGAAAATGTTTTACCTTTAACTGGTTAGGACAGAGTATCACACTTTTCTCCAAAACTTCATTTGTGTAATTTAACTGTTGTTTAAAAACCCCTTTTTTTATGTAAACATGTTTAAAACATTTTATTTTAAATACATGACGTTTTACTTTTACAGCCTGTTGTACAAATGTCATATATCAGAGGAAATACGCCTTTTCGAATGTCAAATAGACATAGGCATGTGGTAAGACATACCCAAGCATATGAGGAATCAAATGGAGAAGAACACAGTATGAATCACGAAGAAGATCAACACGTAAAAAGAGATAACAATGAGAAGACAAAAGAGACAAAACATAATTCTTATAAAGAATCTCAAGAATTAAAAGGCATACTCCCAGAAGCAGAATTTACAGAGGCAACAATGACAATTGCCCCAAAATGTCCAGGGACGCTGTGGAAGCCTAAAAAAAATGTCAATATATTTTTAGAGCTTCCAGATACACTTGATGCACTTGAAGATTATACAGCTCAACATGATGTAAGCTTTGGAAAGGAGGTATATGAACCCCCACAACAGGCTCATTCTGTTGATGATAGTCAAGTGACTAATAATTAAACAAAATGCATGATAAAAGCAGATTTTATATAAGAATATGAGAAGAACATAGTACAATATTAAATTTACATCCATATAAGTATATTCATTTACATTTTTCATTACATTTTCGGAAATCTCTGATGTCCTTCAAATCTGCAGAAAAATGCAAATGCACCTTATGAATCACAAAAGATGAAATGCTTACTATAGACAAAGAGTTTGCTGGGAGACATCTCCAACTCTAAAGGGATACAGAAAACTCATGATTTTATGATTTTGACAGAAACATTACTTACATACAGGGTAACTAGCAATTGGATTTATTTTAATTATACAAATCTAAATTAGTGTTAGGTAAGTGAAATTGAGTTTTGTTTTTTTTAGGCAGAAAGTGGCTAGGTAAATTATCTCTGCTCTGATGGTTGATTAGCACATATAGGCATATGAGAAATGCATATACATTTTTAAAGCCCCTAGAATTATTTCAAGATTATTCAGTTAAATAATAAAATTATAAACTGGTATATAAATACATTATAAATTAATACATTATTTTATTAAATATTTTTACTAAGGATTTTAAATGGATATCAAATGTTCAAGAATACATATACAGTGTAGGAGTAAATAGCTTATAATAGAAATAAGTGCCATATATATTACAAAATGCAATAATTCAAATGTAGAAAAGATAAAAAGTTCTCTGATATGTTTTGTATTATCTCTTCATAAGGCACCTAAAATAAAAGTTATCACATCTCTCTTGTTGCTTGTGTTTGTGTATAAGGGGGGTTAAAAAGAGATATTTCTTAGGAAGTAGGTAACAAAGAAATAGAGGTTGAGCTCTTTATTTTCAAAGTTATATTCTTAGATGTGGGGTGAGGTTTAGGGGAGGGGAAATCCAGGGTTTATTTTTTGCCCGAAGTGGGCAATGAGCTGAGGGGAAGGGTAATTGTTCATGTAGACATATAATACTGCATCCATGGGTTATAACTCTTATGTAATGTTGGTAGGGTGTTACAAACTTTGGCTGCTATGTGGTTCTTTTCCGTATGGAACACAATTTCTTAAACTATAATTGTTAGTCAAATTACCATTTTTTCTGAAATATCTCTACTAGTGGCTGAAGTAAGGTGTCATATGAGTTAATTTTGAGCTGTAGAATACACCAAAATATATTTGTTGAGTTGGAATGTGCATAGGTTGAGAAATTACATATTAACAATTCCTTTAAAACATCCATACTTTTTAAAAATTTAAAACTATTTACTGAGCCGTTGAAAAGTCAGTTTTAGGACCTGTGTTTTACCTATAAAGCACGTGGTTTTGTCCCAGCTTATTACTGTTTCAAGGTTACTGCCTTGCATCAGTGTGGGGCTGGTTCCTAACTTGTGTAGTAGATTTTGTGGGGAGATAGTTTACCACATCATTTACATTATGGTGGGCAAAAGAGATATATATATACCTAGCGACTTGCCCGTCAAAAATTACGGCAAGAACATTTTAGGGCTGGCTGTGCTGTTTGCCCCACAATGCGAGGCTCTGCCCCCTCTGACCACCTTCAGCGCTCATCGAGAGTCCCGCAATGTGCTCCTTCGGCGCTTATCACATGCCTCTCCCCCATCAACTTTTGTGCTTTGCAATGATCACCTTCAGTGCTCATCACAAGCTTCTCCCCGTGTAGTTTAAAGGCCTCACGATGAGCACCTTCAGAGCTCATCGCAAGCCCTGCAATTGCACACGTTGCAGACATCGTGCACCCTGCCATCGCTAAGTCCTGTGTGCCTGGTGTTGTTAGGCTAAGTGTTACTGGCTTCGGCTAAGTGTTACTGGCTTGGGTTAAGTGTTACTGGCTTCAGCTAAGTGTTACAGACTTGGGTTAAGTTTTACTGGCTTTGGTTAAGGGTTACTGGCTTCAGCCTCTTTTTGACCCTGTTTGAGAAAATTTAAGTTTTTTCGGCTGCCATTTTTTTCCTTGCTTAGCCGATTTTCTGTCTCCTAAAAACGGCAATTCGGGCTCAGATTAGCTTGGTTTTTAATTTGTTTTGGACATTATTATTCATTTTTGGGCGATCTTGCGAGTTACAGGCTTTGGTTATATGTTACTGGCTTAGATATAGTGTTACTGGCTTAGGTAAAGTGTTACTGGCTTCGGCTATGTGCGTCAATCTCTTTCCATCCTCCATCGGTGGAGCTTAATGGGGCAAATGGCATCTTTGACAGGACAGAGGACCCTTAGAGGGACCTTGGAAAGGCACTATTGCGAGAGCTGCAATGAGCACTTTCGGCGCTCCTTGCAGCAAAGTGCTGCAAGCCTTGCAATGAGTGCCTGCGACATGCGGAGTTCATCGCACGCCCTGCAATGAGCACCTGCACCGCTCATCGCAAGCCCTGCAATGAGTGCCTTCGGTGCTCATTGCAGCCTAAGTCCTACGGGCCTTGCAATGAGCACCTTTGCGAGCCCTGCAACATTCCTGAGCGTTACCAACGTCCCGTAGTACCACATCTACAGTATATATGTGACCAGCGACTTGCCCAACAAAAAATTACGGCAATGAGATGTGTATGTTTGTAAATTTGTTTGTTCGATAATTTACGTATTTGACACTTGTAACCTTTTTCTTATGTCGAAATAAGTACAATTATTATAGTAAACATGTTTATTTTTGGAACATTGTAGTTTTTTGTTGAGGAACTCTTGAGGTGTTTTTTTGTAAAAGTAGTAACATTTGAATGTAAGAACAGTTGAACATTGGATTAATGAGTATTGTAAACTTGACATAATGGTTTTTTAACATGCAACTTGTAGATTAAGAACTATTAAACAAAATATATATTGAATCCAGAGGAAGGCAAACAGTAAAAACCCTTGTTGAAATGTAGCCAATTGTATCAAAGCAAGGAAAAAATTAATTCCTTCCTGACCCCATTACCTGGCAATCGGATTACTCCCTGGATTAATATTTAACATGAAATGCTAAATTTACATTGTGTAACAAAAGTTCCTTCTGCTGTTAACATAAAGTTTGAAATATGTACAGTTAACCAACTTTAGCTTTTTTGTTTTTAACTTCTAACTTTCTAAACAGTAACATACTTAATTAACCGTTGAACTTTTTGTAATTTTTTTTTATTAGTTTTTATTGCAGGTATACAAAAATGCAAACAATTGTACGGTAATGTGCAAAATAGAACATATCACAAACATTAATCTTGATTCTATAAGATTGTATCCTGCCTCCTCCCTTTTTCTATATTTTCCTCCGTGCTGTTATTGGTAGAAAAATTGAATTAATCTAGGCCTTTCCTAAGTATACTAGCATATATCCCTAATTCGATCAGTAACACATACTAGTCTTTTATTTTTCCCTTCCGCTGCTATCTCATCTAGAAAATCTTAGTACTGTGCCTGAATCTCAACGTAATGACTTCGGGATCTACCTGGGAAAAAGAGAAGATCTAACTTCTCCTGCCTTCTGGCACTTACATGTCTGGAGTGATATATCTCTCTTTTTTTTTTTTTTCCTAGCTTTAAGGAAGAGTCACCTAATATCTCATACCAGATTTAATTTAACCAAACAAACCTAAACATTTTAACCGACACACTAAGAATCAAGTCTTCAGCTTTGAGTACACTCCCCTATCTCAATCATGCTTTAACTCAATCTTACCATACCCGTTCTCTCCACTCCGGTGCAGTCCATCTCCCGATCTTTCCCCTCCGGTCTCCAGCCCTCTTTGTTCCCTGTCTTTAGTGCTTGTGTGCCTGGGAGCCCTCCCCTCTCTATCCACACTTATTAAAGAAGTGGAATTTTAATATCTGTGTATTCTATCCAAGGGCCCCAAATTTCCAAGAACTTGGGAATTGAGTCCGCTAGAGAGTGGGAAATCCTTTCATTAACCGCTATGTAATGAACCTTAGCATTAACCGCCCCTATCTCTAGTGAACTTTTCTTCCAACTCCTGGCTATATGTGATTTTGTCGCCAAAAAAATGAATTGTAATAGTCTGTTATGGGGGATTGAGAGCGATGCCACTGGCAACCCCAGTAGACAGGTTTCAGGTGTTACCCTAATGTGATGCCCAAAGATAGCTTCCACCAGAGCACCCACTGCTGTCCATAGTTGCTGAACCCTTGGGCACCTCCACCAAATGTGATAAAAAGAGCCTAGCTCTGAGCAGCCTCTAAAGCACCTCAAACTTTCCGTTCCGCTCCATTTGGCAAGTCGATCCGGGGTAATGTATGCGCGGTGTAGGACTTTAATTGAAGTCTCTAATATGCTATAGTTTAGCGACCCCCTCATGATGTTAGCCCAGGATGCTTCCCACGTTTTCATCTCCCAGGTTATGGCCAGATCCTTCTCCCAGTCCTTCATATACTTATCTTTGACTATCGTTTTTGGGGTATTAAAGACATTGTATAGTTCCCCTCTCAAAAGGGGGGCCTTCTCGCACATTCTAGAAAATCTGTTATGAGAGGGGGCTCCTGAGTTCCTGAGTAATCTACCCACAAAATGCCTCAGCCTGCTATAGTTATAATGTTCATATAGAGGGATGTCAAATTCGTCCCTAAAAATCTCAAAGGTTAACAACCGGCCATCTCTCATCCAGTTACCCAATCTGTCCAAATTACTGTTCTTCCACCACTGCTGGGAGACCCGTGAGATACCTGCCGGAGCTAGCGGGTGAGTGAAAATAGGCGTTAGGTGGGAGGGGCGGGGTAGGAGATCTGTGTGGCTGTATCATTGGGTTGGAAGATATTTTTTATCTCTAGGGGGGTTGGGTGAAGCCAGACCGCCGCATCCTAGGTGTGGGGTTTCATGTCCCGATTTTCAATGAACATCCATGCCGGATGGGCCTTGGACAAGTGAGCCTGGGGAATAAAAGCTAATTGCGCTGCTCTATAGTATAGTTTTAAATTAGGACACGCAAGCCCCCCCCTGGACTTATGCTTGTACATGTTGGTTTTTGCTATTCTGGAAGGACCCTTGCCCCAGACAAAATGGAAAACCCTTCTTTGACAATTGGAGAGGTCTTTCATGTGTATCTGAGTCGGAAGGGATCTAAATATATATAGCAGTCTAGGTAATATGTTCATTTTGACCGAACTAATTCTACCAAGCCAGGAGATATTGTACTTTGTCCATTTGTTCATCTCTTCCTGTAGTGTGCGAAACAGTGGCCAGTAATTAGCCTTATATAGATCCTGTATTTTAGCTGTCAACCTTATTCCTAGATATTTGATCCCCCTCCTAGCCCATTGGAACTTAAAGCTACTTGTGAGGGATTCTCTCTCTTGGTGGGGAATATCTAGGGCCAATGCTTCAGTTTTTTCCACGTTGATTTTCAGTCCTGAGAGCGTTCCAAATCGTTCAAGCTTTTGCATCAGAGCTGGTACCGATCTTATTGGTTCCGAAATGGAACACAATAAGTCGTCCGCAAAGAGCGATATCTTAAAATGTTGTAACCCAATTTGGATACCTTTTATCTCCGGGGAGGTTCTAATCGAATGGGCCAAGGGCTCTATTGCCAAGGCAAAAAGGAGCGGCGACAATGGGCATCCCTGTCTTGTCCCCATCTGGATGTGGAGAATCGGCCTCCCCCCACCCGGAAGTTTTAAGTTTGCTTTGGAATCTTTATAATAAGTCCAGATTAAATTGAGAAATTTCCCTGTAAACCCAAATTTGATCAGCATAGCTGTCAGGAAGGGCCATTCCAGGGAGTCAAAGGCCTTCAACATCCAGAGAGAACAGGCAGGCCGGAATATTGTTTATCTTAGCGTGATGGACCAAATTCAAGATTTTCCGGATATTGTCGCCCGCTTGTCGCCCCGGGACAAATCCCACTTGGTCATTATGAACCAAGGAGGGGAGAAGTGAAATTGGTCTGTAGTTCTTGGCTTCTAGTGGGTCCCTCCACTCCTTGGGGAACAAGGCCAGATCAGCTCTGTTGAGTTCTGGGGGAATTGGCTGACCTTCCAGGATTGCATTAAACAATGTGGTCAAGTGTGGTGTCAATGTGCCTACAAATTTTTTGTAGTACAAATTCGTAAAGCCATCTGGGCCTGGAGCCTTACCTATTTTAGAATCTAATATAACCTTGCTCACTTCTTCCGGGGAAACTGATTTATTTAAAGAGGCAAGGTTTTCCTCCGTAAGTTTAGGCAGGTCCAGAGAGTTTAAGAAGGATTGTGTTTCCCTCGAATCCAAGGAGTACGAGGATTTATATAATTTGCTATAGTACTCATGGAAAATGTCTTTGATCTTAGAGGGGTTAGAGGTCACATTCCCTTGGGGAGATCTTATTTGGAAAACTCTGGATTGATTTTGCTTCGCTTTTAATTTTTTGGCGAGAAATGTGTCTGGTTTGTTTGCTTTGCTGTAGAATTTATAATGCGTGATTCTAAGAGCTTTCTCCGTTCTTTCGGACAGGATCATGTCAAGTTCGGCCCTGGTTTTCTCAATCTGGGACCTATCTACCGCTGGGTTATCTTGCTGTTTAGCCCTTTCTAGTCTTATCAGCTCTTTATTTAGTGCATTCTCTTCAGCCCTACAGTGTTTTTTGTGCTCTGCGGTTAATTTCATACAAACCCCTCTGATATATGCTTTGTGGGCCACCCACACCCAACCTATTCCTGTCTCCTCCCTAGTGTTCTCCCTAAAATACAGGTCTAGTTCTTGTTGTATCCTGTCCTTGGTTTGGGGGAAAGCTAGCAGCATCTCGTTGATGAGCCAGGTCGAGGGGGGCGGTGTTTGCTGTGCCTAGATCCAGGGTAATTTTAGTAATTGAGTGACCTGACCAGATACACGGAATAATCTCAGCTTCCTTTGCCTGTTCCAGAAGTGTAGAGTCTATAATGATATAGTCAATTCTCGAGTACGAGTCATGAGCGGCTGAATAAAAAGAGTACTCCCTGTCTTTAGGGTGAAGGTCCCTCCATGAGTCTACCAAATTCAGGTTGGCGAGGTGGGCCCTAACTTGTTTCAGTTTATTAGAAAATTGGGGTCCAGCTATCCCCCTGGACCTATCCAGTTTGGGGTCTAGCACCAAGTTTAGGCCCCCCCCCCCTGTAACTATTTTGCCATAGTCTCCCTTCTCCAATATCTTAAGTAATTTTAGGACAGTGTTATGGGAATTTGAAGTTGGAGCATATATCGCGACCAAAGACACCTTTATGTCGAATACTTTCCCTGTCAGGATCATGTAGTGACCTTCTGGATCCGTTTTTTTTCCCTGGAGTACGAACGGAAAGTCCCGATGCAAAATAATTGCTACCCCCTCCCTCTTTGCCATCATACCCGCTGTGTAGAAGTTTGGGTACTGCTTGTGGAGATATTTAGGGGGATTGGTACGTATAAAATGTGTCTCCTGTAGGAAGATCACTGAGGGGCGGTGTTCCTTGTATGTGAGAAAGGCTTTGCGCCGCTTATGAGGGGAGTTGAATCCCTTTACATTGTGGGACAAGATCACAAACTCGGGCCTAGCCATTTAATCCCAATCTATTCATGGATGTGTTGAGAAGCTTATCACTTACAGTTCTCCTACAGTGGATGGCGTTCTTATCCGAAGGCCGGAGGACCGGAGATGGAAGACACCCCAGGGTGACCAGGAGGCGGACTGCACCTGCATCGTGAAGAGACCAGGGATGGACTAGGGGGAGTAGAGATAGACATGTTACAAATAGATTGACTTTCAGAGAGAAGTGCAGAAACACATGTATCAACAACAACAAAACAATTTTAACTTTCTTGCCTACCCTGCCACTATTACCTTGAGCTCTAGCTCGCCTGGAGGGCACGAGGAACCTGTCCTCCTGCATAATGCCCTAAAGTTGAGGTATACTGATACTTAACTACCGAACTTAACCTTATTTGATAAGTAGGTCCTAGTCCCTGCCTTACCCCTTGGGCCTATCACCCATTGCATAGGAAGAAATATAAGATTCCCCTCAATGTACAAAGATAAACCTGGCTGACCCCATAACTATAACACACCCCAACAAGCTTATAGTGTCCATTAAATTTTGGTGTGGAGCAAAGTCTAGTTGGGAATTCTCCTCATGTGGGTGGAGACTTTCCCCCTCTTTCATCAGGTTGAGGGAAGAGAGAATGGTCTGGCATTCCTCCAAATCTTGAGCCACAAATCTGTTTCCATTTACTGTAAACTGGACTTTGAAGGGGAAACCCCATCTATAAGGGATTTTATGCTGGATAAGTACATCCAATGCCGGTCTCATTTCCCTGCATCTCGCTAGAGTCGTTGGAGAGAGGTCTGCATAGATTTGGATGATGGCACCGTCCGGACCTTTAATTTCATTTAGACCTTTCGCATGGTATAGGATCTGGTCCCTTGTGTGTTGCCTCAGAAAACGGGCTATGATGTCCCTTGGTGTGTTGGGGTTCGGGGATGCCCCTAGCGCTCTGTGTGCTCTTTCAATACCAATTTCTCCCTCCTGGGAGTCTGGGAGGATGGACTTCACTAGATCCAAGAGATAAGGCCCCAGGTCTGTGATTGAATTAGGAATGCCCCTGAATCTGACATTATATCTCCGGGATCTATTCTCGAGGTCCTCCAGCTTGAGCTCGAGCGAAGTTATTTTCATTGTGTTTGTGTCAATGTCCACTCGGTCTTGTCGTTGGGCCTCTAGGATATGATCCACTGAGGATTCTAGCCCATTTTTCCGTTGGCCCAGCTCTTGGATTTCGTGTTTCAAATCTTTAACTGCTAGTGAAAGTTGTGATTTTAGCATATTCTCGAACCAAGCTTTGGAGTCCTTGGATATATTTGCATCCATCATACTCCCTTTCTGAGAGCTCTCAGCATCTGACACATCCGATGCCCCCGAGATTGACTCTGGGTGGGGGGACCGTCTAGCCGTGGTGTAGGGAAAGTGCTCTGTTATCCGTTGTGACCCCTCGCCCTTTTTGGTTCGGACCATCATGGTCTTTGCGCCACCCGCCTTAAGTTGGGGTATATTTGAGCCAACTCCAGGCTTGAGCTCCCCGTTTGATCTTTTCTGTTCGGGGGGGGGGGGGGGGGGGGGTCCCAAGGCGCTGGGTAGATATGCTGCAGGAGGGATCTTCTAAGTGCGCTTTGAAGCTTAGGAGAGGTGTTGGCCCATCTATAGGGGTGCTGGCATTACATTCCCCACATTCTTACTTTATCGGGTAGGGCATCCGCTAGTAAGTCTGTTCTAGTATCCTCTATGGTCCAAGCCCAACATTTATCGGGCTGATTATTATGTTAGATCTTCACAAATATGTCTATTAAACCGTCTCAGGTATAGTTTTGGAGTGTATGGTTATATCTGCCGATAATGCTTAAGTCTGTCTCTTAGGCAATGATAAACCTGTTGGAGGGATAAAGTCCAGTGTACAGTGAAGATTATGGTATAGCTTTATCCCCTTGGTGCTCTTAATAGTGACAGGTTTGACTTATTATTTGGTTTAATTATGTCTGCAGTGACCCAGGGCTGCCACCGGGTGGGAATAGAGTACTGTCCAATGAGACTGCTTATGCAATGTTTTGAGTGGAAATGCACATCCTTAGGGTGCGGTTGCTGACAATGAAGTTATGTCTTGTAGTGAATTTCTGGGCTCAACTATAAGCACCCAACATATATCAGTAATATACAAGTCAAGTTTGTTACAGTGAAAGATCCAATTATAAAGCCTGAAGGTCTGCTCTCCTTTTTGTCCAGGTCCACTGGAGCTGGAATAAAACTCTGATGTTCTGAATCCCTTTGAATTATTTTATATATAACAGGGGTACCTGGGGTTCCTGTGGAAGTTCATAAGGGGATGGGGCCCCAGGCTGCCCAAGCTAGGGCTCTGGTGTTGTTGTAGCCCCCCGGGTGCCCCTTCCCTGTCTCTGGTCTGTCTTCTCCCCCCAGGGAGTTATTCACCCCTCCCTAGTACCTGCAGTGTTCAGCTTTAGACCGGTCAGCACCCCAGTCTCTTCTTCCAGGTTTCTGGGAGGCTTGTGCCGGAATGGCCAGGGGCTTCTGGGGGGACCTCTTTCCCCTTATCTCCTGTGGGGTGTTCCCTGTTGCCTGCTCCCTTGCGTGGGCCTCTGTGAGGCTAATAGGGTTCCTCTCACCCACTTATGTCTCGTGGTAGGCCTCTTCCGCTGTGCTCCCGTCGGGGCCAATCCTCCGGCTTACTGCTCGTTGCTCTGCCGGTGCTGCTTGGCCTCTCTCACCTCTCCTCCCATCTCCGTTCCGCCTGTGCAGTCTCACCCGCTCCGGCTGGCCCCCCGAGAGCTCCGCTCCTCCGCCGGTGGGTGAACGGTGAGGTAGGTCGTGGTTGGGGTCCAGAGGGAGGGAGATCCCGCGGGGGTTAGTTGGGAGCGTCTCTCTGCTGTAGGCTCCCGTTTGGCAAGGCGCCTAAAACATGGGGTAGTTTCCCCTGCCGGCGCACATGAACACCCAATCAGACTCTCTGAGGTAGGGGAACCTCCGATGTATGTTAATTTTTAAGTTTTGTTCAAAATTGGCTTTTTTATGTATATTATTTGCCTTTTCTTTGTGGAGCTCCAGCTCAACACGTCCTACTTCCTTAGCTGCTAGCCACGCCCCCCAAACTTTTTTTTTTTAATGCAAGGCAACTGTTTTGTGGGGCTAATCATGCAGAAACAGTACTTCCATGAAATGGTAATGAGTTATTTTGGCATTGGTGGTTTGGAATGGTTGACATTTCTTTGTTGGTGTTGTAATTGTTGTAAATGGCACATAGAGTTTCCTATGTGGAAGAGTGGTTCTCTAAAAAGAGAATGCGAGACATTAAAGTTCGTCCGCGATGTGTAACCACTGTTCTCTATGTGTTTTGCCATTGTATTGAGTTTATTATGGAAATAGTGGTGCTTTAAAAAGTTTGGGAGTGATCTAAAAAGTAATTATTTAAAGTATGTTTTAGCTTTGTTTTTTGTTGTAAAATTGTCGTACAGGTCATTTTTTTCTTTTGATTTTAGTTTGTGATGCATGGGTTGTGTTTATTGCAATGAAAGTTAGAGTACTTCATAGTAGACAATGTTTTTGGTAAAAATGCATCCATCCTTTAATAAATCACCTTGACTTTCATTGTTTTCAATGCAAACTTTAATAGCCTGTGGATTTTTGCACCGTGATAAGGCAACGTACAATTAGCCATGTGCAAATACTGGTTGTTCCAAGAATATACCCACAGATTTGAAAGATTGTCCTTGTGATTTATTAATGGTCATGGCAAATGCCGTGATGATGGGAAATTCTCTTCTTTGAAGTACAAAAGGGAGGCTACTTTCACTTGGTGCTAAATCTATTCTTGGTATGAAAACTCTCTCTCCTTTATGGCTACCAGTTAGAATTTCAGCATAAATGAAATGGTCCTTTAATTGTTGAACAATTAATCTTGTCCCATTGCATAGGCCTATTTTTGGGTTCATATTTCGCAGTAACATGACAATTGCACCTTTCTTTAGCTGCAAAATATGTGGTGGCATTCCAGAAGGAGTTAATGAGTTTATGAATTCAGTTGAAAAGTTTGCCTGACTTACTTTGTCATCAGCAAGTACAGAATCAGCACTGTGATATTTTTTTTTGGGGTGCATTAATTTTTTTTAATATTTCATTATTGAGAAGCAATGCATCCTTACTTTTGCATGTTAGTATGACTTTGTTGGCAAGTTCGGAATAGTCCTCATTATTTATTGTAGTTTCGAATATAGCCGATATAAAATCTTGTTTGCAAATCATATGAGGTGGGATGTGCACAGTGTCGTCAGGTAAATTTGGGATTCGTTCTGATTTCCTTCTCCAATTGTAATAAGCCAAGCATTGAAATCATGTTCTCCTTCTGATCTCATATTTTGTTGTTATTGAAGATGGGTAAAATGTTTCCATAGTGTACGTGACTTTATACATGTTTCGATAATGTCGGTTCGATTTCCATGTACAACAACAAGTAATGTTTGTCTAAAAACGCCACCTAACAACTTGACTTTTCCACCAAATGGCAAAGTATTATCCATGATTTCACACATGACATTATCTATTATAATTAATTTACTTTTTTAAATGTTTTTGCCTTGTAATGATGTCATTCTAATATGGGACACGGATATTTCTAAAATAGGCACTAGTAGTTTAAATCCACTATGCACAGTCCTTCCACCTTCTAACAAAAGTGCGGCAATTCCAGTGGTCTGCAAATGCCAGCGCTATTTCACCTTGTGCTCCTACAAACTCATCAATAAATTATATAGATACGTTTTTCCTGATCCACCAGGTCCATCTAGATAGAAATAACGCTCTTTCACCATGTCATCATCTAGTGCATTTTTTATGGCATTAAATGCTTGCAATTGTAATGTATTTAAAGTTGCAAGTCTTTCTTCTGTTCTTTCTCTTTGTAGTTGAATGTCATAGTCTTCAAAGTTGATGTTGTCTATAAGCCCTGGATCTGGCAGATTAACACTTGCACAACGTAATCCATGAGTTAAAAAAACCTCTTGGATTTCAATTAATGCTTTTAATTGTGCAATAGGCTCATTGTATCGTTGTAAAAAGTCTTCAGCCATATAAGCTTTAAATTTGTCCCACAAGGCTAATGCATTTGGAGCATTTGAAAAGATACAAATAAATGCAACTTGTTCCCTCATCTGTCGTGGCATTTGACATAGTGCTGCTTCTTCTAGACATCTTTCCCATTCTGTATCATCAGCTAGGAAGTTTCTATGGCCCGCAGCTAAATGAAATGATTAATATACTATGTCCCTAACAGTTCTTAAGTGTTCAAAACTTTGTGCACCAGGAACATTTAGAAGTAGTAGTCGTAAGCAGAAACGTTCAAGATCTCTTGGACTTACAGTGTAAATTCTTGGTAATATTTTATTTCCACCCCTTTTTCTTTTTCGCCATAATCCATTAACAAAAACATAATGGTATGGAATTCCAATGTATAAGAATTCTCTTGTCTGTAAGTCAGTAGAATTTAATTGAAACCATGCAGTTAGTGTAGTGTGGTGCTGCTCACTTCGTGCTAAAGCATTTGTTTCATTTCAAGCATGGAAATACACTAAATGTCTTTGTGGCAAATGTACAGTTAATCGATATACTGCATGTGATCGATCGTGCATTTAAAATTTTAGTAGACGCCACATAGCTTCTGGCGCACTGACGTAGCGAGCATCTACATGAGATTCAAGTTCATCATGTACTAACTCACTGGGTTTGTTATTTTCTGCACTTTTGACAACTAAAGTAGCTGCATCATAGCCTTTGTAAATATATTTGTAGTCATATTTTATGGATTTTATGGAAATGCAGGCTTTAACATTAATGTGTGCATTATACTTCATGAGTAAATGTGGATTGTAAGGAACGACATACCTGTTTTCAAAATTTTTGCCGCGGATAATAGCAGTTTGGCCCTCTCTTCTTCTCTATAATGGATAGCCATCACAATTAGCATAAGTTTTATCCCGATAATCTTTGGGGGATTCTTTAGTACATTTCTTATATTCCATACATGGTGACTGTGGATTAAGATCTCCACATGGTCCGTGAATCATACAATGAGTTACAATCTCATATAGTCTACCATGTATTGCTCGATCTGGTAGTTCAGCAACAATGACAGAATCTACTTTCTCACCAGTATCTAACTTATGTTTTTCTTGAAGGATTCTAAGAATATATGAATGTGGAAGTCCTCGTTTTTTGAAATTCAATGGTATAACAGACATTTGCCAAAATAACTGAGTTATGGTTATGTCACATATTAATTCATTTAATTTTATTTTAAATACTCTGGCTATTAAATCTGGTCTATTGGAAGCAGTTTGGCCAATTAGTACATTTTGTGTAATCTCTGGCCATTGGGGATTACAGGTAAATGTAATAAATAAATCAGGTTTCCCAAATTTGGTGACAATAGCCATGGCATCATTGTATCTTTCTCGCATATTGCGAGGAGATCCCTGGAAAGAAGATGGTAAAATGATGGATTTGCCAGCTGTCATGTCTCTGCTTGTAGCAACCTCAGTGACATACTCCATCAATCCACAATACTGTTCTACATGTAGTTTATCTTGTTGATATTTTATGAAGTTTTAATCATTGGCCTCAACTTGCAAATAGGAATCAATAATCCATTGTTGTGTTAGTTTTCCCCCACATAAAATTGGATTGAATCCATTTTGAATGTTTTTTTGAGCCACTTTAAATTCAAGCATGGAAATATTATTTTGCACTCGTACTTTAAAATTTGGGTAACTTGGAAGGGTTAATTTGGGTTGCCAATCTGCTTCTCCGTGTGGAAAAAATATTGGATATGTCATTGGATCTAAATTTGTACTTAAGATACTTATATTAATGAAAGGTTGCTCCTGATTTCTGGGATATATTCCAATGTCTCTCTGAAATGGTGGTTCTCCTTCATTATTTTGAAACACCATTGCAACCTCATTTGATGTTGGCAAGTTATAACGGCGTTTATCAGTATGTCTATCTCTTTTAAGCACCATATTGACCTTTGGGATTGGCAATTGATGTATTTGTGCATGAAGTTGTTGTTCCTTTTCTACTTCTACTAATTTTTTATAAGCTTAAGTGTTGGGGTTATTGGCCATAATTGTATCTAGCTCTATAAAAACACTGGGTAAGCATTTTTTATTTTCTTGAAGCTGCATACATTGGTCAACAGCTTCCATTGTATCTAGGACATATAGCTGAGCAAATTTTTGCTCTCCTTCCTCTGGATGTAAATGTGAAGTACGATGGTAAATTTGGCCTTGGACTTTAAAAGCAGTAAGAGCCATGTCCTGGCACATTAGCAGCTAATGTTGCCCCCATAGATGCAAAGGATGTGGCACTATTGTATGATCTTATGTTTGTTTGGAAATTCTTGTAGTTGGGAAAAGCAGGCTCAGTCATAATGATTTGTAAATATGGTGGGAATTGTTGTCTTTCTGGAAGTTTGACCTTGCCTTTTTGACAGCAACTAATAAACTGTCCATCTTTGGGTCTTTCCTGTTTGAAATGATAAGCCTCACAAAACTGACAGAGAATATTCATGTCACAACAATTATGAAGCTCTACTTCTAAAGACTTAAGTAAAGGACAATTTGAAGAACATATATCAGTCTTGATAAGTTTGTAAGTCATCATTGTACATGTTATCTGATTGTTCAGCAACAGGTTCTAAATGTTTTTGTTTTTTTGTTACCTTCTTAGGGGTTGTTTTTATTTTTTCAGCTGCTAGTCTTTTGCTTGCAAGTCGTTTGCAAGCGAATTTCCTTCTGCTCCGGTGTCTGCTGCTTTGCCCATGTTTTTTGTCGTTCTCTATTTTGGCGTCTTTTCTTTTCCTGTGTCTTGTCAGTATCCACCATCTTAATTTGTAAATAAAAATAATGTATTATTTTTTTGGTTACTGATTGGAATTATTTTAGTAAGTAAATTTAGTAAGATTTTGTTGGTATGCTGTTTTATGTGCAACAGTGTTGTTATTATAGATTTAGGTTGGGTGTTTTGGGTTGTAGGTTATTGTAGGAGAAGGTGTGTTCATAGTGGGAAATTGTTCTGTGTTACTACTATTTTTTTTTCCTCTTCGTTTTTTGTGGCTGTTATTTTTTAGATTTCATCTTTATAGGTTTGGCTTATGGGCATATTATGGAAAACAGACTATTTGCGTAAAGTTAGTAAGTCTTAGTAATATTTTTGGGATTTAGTTGTTTTCTGTAGGTGATTGTTGTCAGTGTAGTATTAGGTTGTACTGTTGGGCTTGTAGGGTGTTTTCCCTAAAAGAGACTTGATAGTTCCATATTGGAGGAGTTAATAATATTTGTTGCAGTATACTAATTTGTGATTCTGTTTAGGTTGTGGCTTTAGTGTTGTAGATTAGTGGCAATAGAAGAGCATTTCTTCTTGAATTTGTTATGTGTTGCAACTATTTGTTGTAGTATCCTGTTTTGTGTGCACCACGTTTGTGATAAGAGATTTAAGTTACGGCTTAGTGTTATAGGTTGTTGGCGCTAAAAGAGGATTTCTTGTGAAATGTGTGACCAATATTTGTTCAAGGATCGTCCTTTATCTGTCTTTATTATTGTTAGTGTCTTCTTATTATTTTCTTATATTTTATTTTTGACCTTGGTATTCAGCAAACATGGTTTTATTGTTTCTATTTTGGTACTTGTTCTACTATACCTCGTTATTTAAAGTCTTAGTTGTCTCTTGTAGGCACTGTATCCGGTGCTGCAAATTTTCGTGCGACAGTCTTCAGGCAGTGTCTGTTGTAAAAGATAAAGATAAATATTATTTTCGAGAAATATTGAGTTGAACAACAGCATCTTATTTTTGGTAAACTAATGTATTTGCATACTTGTTTTCTTTTTTGTCTGTAAAATAGTGTATATTTGAGAGTGTGTGTGAAAGGGTTCAGCGCTGGCAATTATTTAGTAGCATCCTGTTTTTTGTAGGCCATAGTTGTAATTGTGTTCTTGGTTTAGTGTTGTAGTTTTGTGCCGACAAAAGACGCTTCCTATTTTTGTAATTGTGTATGTGTTGTAAATGTTTGTTATACTATAATATTTTGTGTCCCCCAGTTTTGGGTTATATGATTTATGTTATGGGTAGGGTTACAGTTTGTTGCAGACTAAACAGGAATGCTTGTTGCATTTTTGCTGAGTTACCAAGATTTGTTATACTTTCCTGGTTTGTGTGCACCACTTTTCAGGTGGTAGATTTGGGTTATGCTTTAGGGTTAGAGGTTCTTGCAGCCTAAAGATAAATCCTTGTTCTATTTTGTATATGTTAGCAGTATTTGTTATACTATCCTGTTTTGTGACCGCCAGTTGGATTTGGTTTATGGTTTAGGCTCAGAGGTTTTTGTAGACTAAAGATTTATTGATTTATTTTCCAGGTGTTATTACTATTTTTGCAAGTCTGGTGTGCTGTGTTGGCTTTAATTAGTATTAGGAGCTTCTTATTTGTTATTAGTTTCATTTTGAGATTGGCGCACAGCAAATAGTCAATTTTATGTTTTGATTTTTACTTCTTATACTATACCTTGATTGAAGTCTTCTTGGTGTATCAATGACAGAGAGTCCCCTCCTGCCATTGTTGATGAGCCAGTCTTCACGCTGTGTCTGTTTAAAAAGAGAAAAGTAAATTGTTAATGATATATTTAGTGGTTGTTTTGTAAGTTTTCGGTGGTGTCTTTGTGAATGTAATGTATTTTTGTATCTTACCTCTTCTTCTTTCTTTGTGTTGTTGTAAATAATTCTGGTTTCACACTCTACTCTGCAAATTCTTCAGTGACGCTGTTGATGCAGTGTCTCTTGGAAATGTGCATAAAAGGAAAAGATTTAGCTTCAGGCAAAATCAGTATTTATCACATTTTGTTTTGGTCAAATTATTTTATATCTTGAAATGGATGTGACTTAAATCTATTTCTGACTTTTTGGGGAGTTAAATTTTGATTGTTATAGGGGACATAGACATATGTGTGTCTTTGAAGAAATCACAACAACAACTGGATTCATGTGTAGTAACATTTTAAAGTAATTTTTTAGTATTTTTATTTTGGCTATTTGTTAATTACTAAAATGTATTATAGCTTACCTCTGTCGTAATTTGTAAAGTTGTAAATTGTTAATTAATTATCTCCTGAATTAATGGCAGCAGTGAACTGTCCAGTCACAGTGTTCATCACCTGAGGAGAAATGTAGAATTTTCTGGAAAGTTGGCAGTATTTATAAACTTTGAGGTGGTTGAAACCGTTAGAACGCAATACGCATGCGCAATTTGCTTTCCGGGCTTCAATTTGCGTTCCAGCCTCCATTTTGCGGCTAATAGTTATGCGTTTTATGTGAAATGATGGTCTTGTACGTGCCGCATACTGTGTGTTACGTTCCGCATTAAGTGTTAGTTCGGTTTTGTGTAGTAGTTTTGCGTGCTTAGCCTCGTTTTGGTTTTTTTCGCCGGCAAATTTTCCTCTTGCTTCAGTATTTTTCGAGTGTGTAAAGTGTGTAAATGTGCTTGAAATGGAGTGTTAGCTGGCTTGCAGACGTCTTGTGTCGTCCCCCCCCCCCCCTTGCTTTGGGCAATGTTTGTATAATTTTTTTTGTGTTTTTGTGGTGTTTTGATTATTTTTCGGTGTGTGTGCTTAGTCCGTTAAGTCCGTATTTTTGTGAGTCCGTAATGTATTTACGGGTTTCGTTGCTGTTGTTGTAAGGCGTAATTTGTTTGTTCGTAAAAAGTCCCGCGATTCGTATTTTTTGTATGTAAGTCCGTAGTTCATGTTTGCGTTTTATAAGCGGTTTTGAGGAGCTGTACAGCCTCAACCTCGCAAACGCGGACCCTCACGGTCCTAAAGTCATAGGGGGTCATAGGGATGAGTGCCTATGGCGCTGATTACCAGCCCAAGGAGCGCCTTTTGCGCTCCTTGCCAGCAACTGCGTCCCTCGCTTTGCGAGGGCCGCAGAGTTAGCAACAACTTTTGCAAACCTGCACTGATGACAACTATATATGTGATATCAAAATCTTTTGTGAAAAAAGTAATGTTGAGTAAAATCTATTAATTGTACCAGTCATAAAAGAATAGATTCCTTAGTAGGTTTAAAATCCAAAAGGAGCATGAAAAAGAAAACACAGCCTTATTAAATTGCGATTCAGTAAATTTAAAAGGGATCTATTAAAGCACACAGCATATTTTTTTACAGAAGTTTTTAGTTAGTGAAGACCTTGCTTTTGGATAGAAGTTCACTAACTAAAAACTTCTGTAAAAAAAAATATGCTATGTGCTTAAATAGAGCCCTTTTGAATTTACTGAATCGCAATTTAATAAGGTTGTTAATAACCAAATCTAAAGTTTACATGGTTTGTATTGCGAAACAATCTATAATAAAACACAAATGATAGTCATTAATCTCACAATAGTCTCAGCTTAACCTTGCACTAGTATGATTCAGTCTTGCATGTTTAAACACAACTATCCTAGGGAGTTCCTGGCTTCTTCCCTGTAACAATACTCCTTAGTCCTAGTTACCATTCAACAGCCACACCAGTTGTAGTCTAGGGTTCTCAACAAGAGGCAATAGGTCTTGTCTTTCTAGGATCTCTAAAATGTATACAGTCCCATCCTCTTGTTTATCAACAGATTAAAGGATGCACTGCAGATTAAGAATAAAGACACTTGTTTTCTAGCATGTGTCAAAATAACAATATTAGCAACAATGTTACCTATGTAAATTAAAATTCAGGGTACCTGATAAAGATTTGACTAAGGAAACATAACCACAAATACACAAATACAGTTGAATTGAAAAACCAAATCATTTATTGACTTGAGCATAATAAAGTAATTAAATAAAAAAGCTGTGATCAAAGCAACGAATATAATAACAAAAATAAAACTTAAATAAACCTTTAATAATTTGCCGGACGTCAAAAAGCCAAAAGGATTAAACACCTTGGGCCTCATTCAATTGCAATTTGGCCAATTGAATAGGGGTCTAAATAAGCACATAACATATTTTTTTTTAAAGAAGTTTTTAGTTAGTGAAAACCTTGCTTTTGGATAGAATTTTACTAACTAAAAACTTCTTTAAAAAAATATGTTATGTGCTTATTTAGACCCCTATTCAATTGGCCAAATTGCAATTGAATGAGGGCCCTTGGGTTTAACATGATTTTTTTAATCGTTGCATTTTTAACATTTTAAATGTACAAATAAAGATTGAATTTTTAAAATTAGTATGTGGCAATAATAATTAAAATAAAGGCTGCATAAAAGGTGCTTCTGTACAACCTTGGTTGGTTGTTCAAGGATTCCTAAATAGGATCCACAGGACAATATTTTGGTACGCATTTAAGTAATAACACCTAGGCCTAAAAAATAAACTAAGATCATTTTTTTGAGTATTAAATGTTACCCATGAACTTAAAATTTCGATGGGTACTCTGAATTTTTGAAGACTTTGGGCCCTAATAAAATTTGCAGGAGTTACAGAGAGATTAAATTTGAAAAGCCCACAAGGACATGGCCGAAATCCAAATCCGTAAACCAGCAAGTAGCATTTTCTGGGTGTGAAGGTGATAAATTATTCAAACCGGTTAAGTATGGGTTTAGACGGAGCCAATAGTAAAAGAAGTTGTCATCATTACGTCACTAAAACATGGAAGTTACATTTCATGGAAAGATCAAAGGCTTAGCCGGGTCGGATTTCCAATTTTTGCAACCACTGTTGCTTTTCAGCCTGTAACCCGCAGATCATTTGGGGGTAACTAAAAGGGGCCAATTTAATAGCTGTAACTTTTGCGGGCTACTTTACAGGCTTCAGGAACTACAATTTGGCGAATATTATAGGGCTCTTTGTTTATTACTACAGGAATACATTTTCTTACATTGCAGCAAGAAGACTGTAGTTAGCTCTCCAGAAATGAAAATGCCTCTCTCTCACACACACACACAAATTTTACCAATGTATCATAAATCAATCAGTTTAATTTAATAACTAGCTGTATGATTTTTCTGATTTCTTAGTAAGACTTAAAGTTTATAAACATATATTTTTTTTCATTGTGTAGTGGTCCTTTAAGGTTTGGCTGGTGAGTCTCAGACTTTATACTTGTGGGGGTATGTATAAGTACATGCATATACATGTATCTATCAAATTGACTCTAAAGATGTACAAACAATATATATTATGATATTAAATTGATTACCAAGTTTTGAGCAATGGATAATGTGACCAATACTACAGTAATAAAAGCTCCTCTGAAGAAGTAAGCAAGCATAGTGTAACTCTGCATAAGGGGAACAATTCCTCTTCTCTTTAAAATAATATATTATTAGCTTATAAGGCTGATCTTTCAAAATGTTTAAACTAAATGTTCATTCCTGCCATCTGGATCTATTCCCTCCTGAACATCTCTCAGAATAGCATGGGAGTGAAGGTACTGTATGTGGAGTGGTGACACATAAGTACAGCATATACTGCCGATTGGTCAGGTGCAAATTATTTCACTTCCACTATGCCTAAAATTGTAATATGTAACAGTGATTGAGATGCTGGGAAGAGCTATCAGAATTTCTTAGTTACCCCAGAGGAGGCCTAGATTGTGATTTAAAAAGGTTCCTCCAGGTTTGCAACAAGCTTCAGAATTTCTTAGAGGTATCCCAGCGCAGAGGAGGCCTGGGTGGTGATTAAACAGGCTATATGAGATGGATGAGTGCTTGCACTAAGAAGGAGGAATCTGGAAAGCTTGTGTTCTCTATAAACGAATGCAGAGCTAATGAGGAACATACATGATTGCAAAAGGTATTTCACATATCTACTCCTAAAATCTGATAATCCTTTGGAAATGGGTAATCAAGTGATACAGAATGAGTGGGGGATATATGTAATAAATAAGATGTTGGAGGAGGTGGCAGTGTGTGAAGAATGAACCAGCAGGTTACTTGATATCCATAAATTGTAAAAGTTCTAACTGTGAGGGCTATAGGCGGCAGGCTTCTTTTGAAAGGTTTTTTTTTTTTTAAATACCACTTTAAGCTCTGAAAACAAAAGCTCAGTCTCACAGAGAAAGGTATGACACTGGATCGATGAGTCATGTGGAAGTATTTATGATGGATTGAAGTTGAAATAGATGGTTCATGGAAAAGCCAGTGAGAGTCGAATTGCAATAGTGAAGGTAGGAGAAGATCGGTGAGTGGAGTGTATTATAATCTTAAAAAATAGCAAATTCTGGTGATGTTCTTAAGTGAAATTGGCAGCGTTTAGCTAGAGACTGAACGTGTGTCTTGAAGGAAAATGCAGAATTTAGTCTTTACTCCAAGGCAGTGGGCTTGTGGGAGTGATAACTGAGTATTCTCCTTTTTCAGGTGTAAAGGAGCTGAACATCAAGTAGGGGGTAATTGTCAATTTGAAATTAATTTCAAGGTCTTGGGCTCTGTGAAGTTTCTAGGAGGTGGAGCCAGGCAGTGGCTAGCAAAGAAAAGACAGCTGGGTTGGATAATGTTGAAATAACACATGTAATATTATTAACATAGTCGAGAGCAGAAGTTTAATTAGTATTATTTACATATGGCTGTGGACTTTTAAATATGTAATACTGGAAGATTTTTACTATTAAGAGTTTGCCACATAATAGGATTTGGAATAAGAGCACAGTTCAGGTACACAGTATTTAATATTGAAAATTGAACGTATTTATTTATGTCACGATCTGCTTCTTCAAGGGGGCTTGATATGAACCTAGTTCAAACCTACCCCAGCAGAATCATGTACTTCCTGATCTCTGTGGCACAAAATATGGCTTCTGAAGATTGCAAGGCCCAAAAGCTACAGGCAGAGAATACTGGATCCAGGTTACTTAGTGGCCCATAGCAAGACCACTCCCCAAGTCAGGATACAACACACAGAAATAGTCTCACACCTTGTTTATGTGAAAACTATATTGCAACTTTTATTGAATGAACAAAACAACATATTTATACTCTCCAATACCACACCCTTGTGTACATTGGTGTATGTGTGATGTCAGACCATCTGGCTTGCAACCTTGGGCTATCAAAGCTCTTGAGATCACGTTCATTAGATAACCTTTATGTTAAACTCAAGTGTTTGCCCAGGACCACTTGAAGCACATGCATCTGTCTTGACCCAAGGTCTGCATGTTTGAGTGTGCAATGATCTGCAGCTAACTTCTATCCAGAGCATTTCTACCAATTCCACATATGTTCTATATAACATTTTCCCTCATAATATATTATACCTAAGATACATAATAACCATGTACAGGCAACATATAACCGCACAATAACACATAATCCCAATGTAACAATGTCATGCTCCCTTGGACATACTCACAAACCACTGACAATATGAGTCCTTAAACAATTAAATCATGACAACTTCTCCCCCTTCCTTTCTAGTATAGCATAGAGGATCATCCTAACGGATAATTCTCTAGCTATACTGCTTTTACTTGTCCTCCTGTCTGGAAAGTCCATCCATGTGATAGCTTCAGTGGCTCTCTGGGTACCCTGCCTCCCCCTGTCCAGGGCGAATACTCGCTCCTTCCCAGTGGCCTTGTGACTTTCCCAAGCCCCTGGGGAGACTTATTAGACAACTGCCATGGAGGACCCTTCAATGTAGTCCAGGGGAAACAGTACATCCCAGCTAGTAAGTCCAGCATAAATTTGGGAGGATCCTTACCCAGCAAAGCCCTTTCCTTCCAGGCTAGGGAGACCTCCTGTCCTGCCGATTCTGGATCAGCACTCCGTCCCATGGGTAAAATTGAAGAGTACAAGGTTCCCTTTGTCAGGCCTGAGCTTTCTCCTGAATAAACTGGGATACGGGAGTTGCAACATGGGCTAGTGACATTCACTGGTGGCATCCATGCTGGATAAATGGGCAGTTCTGATACAAGCTGTTGTGGCTCAGTAGCCAACCTTTCTCCCACCAAGCCTGGCCAATGGCCCCTTCTTTCCAGGGTTACAGGTACACAGCCAGTGTCTTTGGGCAGCTGCAGGGGAGTCATTGTAGGGATACCAGGAGACAAATCACAATCTGGGGTACCCTCTGGCTCTTTGGTCTCTGGATCCTCAGGTGGAACCTCCTGACTCTCTCCATCTGAGACTGCCTGGTGTGTAGTTACAGGCAGCCCTTGAGAAGCAGCAGCTACTGCCTCTTGTTCAGGCTGAAGAACAGGGCTACTTTCTGTTTCTGCTCCAGGGTCTGTGGCTGGCTCCTGGACAATGGTCATCCAAGGAACCTCTCTACAATTTCCACAGTCAAATGGTAGGGCCCAGTGCTCATTAGGTTCTTCTCTTACACTAGTAGCAGAGTAGCTTTTCCCCAGTTCTTCCCCTGGGCCCGGCACTGCTGTGGTTTGCCCCTGTCCCCATTCCTCTAACTGGGTGAGACTTAGCCCCCTAAAGATAGGGACCAGTTCTTCCTCTTCCCAGTCAACCCCATGGATGCCGGCACCCTTGTTATTTTGAGAATCATGGATATCAAAATTCTCCCCCCAGTCCATACATTCATTTTCTGACCCAGCCTCAGCAATATTTAGCTGGGTCTCTGTAGTACCTGTTAGGTGGTTCTGTTCCATGCCTGACTGGCATGAGCCCTCCCAGCTGGCTGGCCAACAACCATCCAGGGATGCTTCATCCAGTAAGTCTATATAATCCACCTCCAGATGTAGCTCCTGTTGGATCAAAGGCCAAAGTAAGTTAGCTGTATGAGAGCCTGTCTCCAGTCCCAGCATGTGACAGCGCTTGGCAAACAGACACAGCTTTCTTTTCTCTGTCCCCAAGCCACAGTCCGGATCCCCATGTACTATGTCCCAAAGTGCCTTTTCCAGCCCCAATGAAAACTGATGATGTATCCCAACAGGTCCAACCCAATAAGCATATTGATCTTCCAGGGCGACCTCCTCATATACCAATTCTTCCAGCCATTCCATTAGCCTGTGACCTGGCCATAGTCCCAGGAATGCCATCCATTTATTTAGAAGGCCCATTCCTCTACAGTCCTTTCCAGTCACCAGAACATTCTTTGTCTCTACTGGGGATAAGCATTTCCCCTCCACAGGAGCTGAGACAGGGCCATTGCTTACCCTTCTCCTGTTCCCCTGTACCCCCTGTGTGATCTGTATCCGGAGTTCCCTCTGCTGATCCTTGGTTAAACCTGCAGGCATTACCTCCATCCATCTTTGGTACCGTCTGGACACTTCCTCCTCCTCTGCTGCAGACATCTCTTCATAAGCTGCCATGCTTCTGTGTTTTATACAGAGACCCCACCACTGCCAGCCAAATGTCACGATCTGCTTCTTCAAGGGGGCTTGATATGAACCTAGTTCAAACCTACCCCAGCAGAATCATGTACTTCCTGATCTCTGTGGCACAAAATATGGCTTCTGAAGATTGCAAGGCCCAAAAGCTACAGGCAGAGAATACTGGATCCAGGTTACTTAGTGGCCCATAGCAAGACCACTCCCCAAGTCAGGATACAACACACAGAAATAGTCTCACACCTTGTTTATGTGAAAACTATATTGCAACTTTTATTGAATGAACAAAACAACATATTTATACTCTCCAATACCACACCCTTGTGTACATTGGTGTATGTGTGATGTCAGACCATCTGGCTTGCAACCTTGGGCTATCAAAGCTCTTGAGATCACATTCATTAGATAACCTTTATGTTAAACTCAAGTGTTTGCCCAGGACCACTTGAAGCACATGCATCTGTCTTGACCCAAGGTCTGCATGTTTGAGTGTGCAATGATCTGCAGCTAACTTCTATCCAGAGCATTTCTACCAATTCCACATATGTTCTATATAACATTTTCCCTCATAATATATTATACCTAAGATACATAATAACCATGTACAGGCAACATATAACCGCACAATAACACATAATCCCAATGTAACAATGTCATGCTCCATTGGACATACTCACAAACCACTGACAATATGAGTCCTTAAACAATTAAATCATGACAATTTATATGTGCTATTTCTATAAATATTGTTTAAAGTGTTTTTGAAAGAAAGACAAAGCACCATAAATCCCTAAATAAGTTTATATGAACAGGAAGTAATATGAAACTAGAGGAGTACATGGATAGTTAAGTGAAGTGGGATTGAGAATAATTGGTTAAGATAGTTAAATAAATATTTGATATAAATATACCTTAAGATACACCTAAAATATTAAGTACCGTATATACTCGAGTATAAGCCGAGTTTTTCAGCCCTTTTTTTTTTTATAGCAGTTAGACACAGCACAGCACAGCAATGAGAGGGTGTGGCAGACAAACACAAGAGATAAACTCTACATGGAGTCTAACAGAAGCTTCCTGAGATTAATAGGCTTAATCTCCCATACACATCCTGTCATCTCTAGTATGATGGGATTAACTTCATTTGTTAGCAATGGACCAGAACAGATAACAGTACGATAGATATATCTGATCACTGCAGTCTCAGCACACCCTGTTTTAATCCCATCATGTCAGTCACAGTTTAAACATAACACAGAATACACTAATATTAAATGTGGGTGTTTATGCAGATAATCCATTGCTGGTGCCAAGCAGTCTGTGCCCAATGGCCCAACACCCAGGCAGACAAAAAGGGGTCAATGAAAAAGGCACTGCATTTTTTTTTTGCTTGTGTTTAATATTGCATTCCTCTTTATACTTGACCCCTGTATAGCACTACAGAATATGTTGGCACTTTTCACAAAAAGGATAATAATAATAATAATATGTGCTGCAGAACTGCTGGAGGATCCCATTTACAGTCAAATCTCCTGTGGGCATGTAGGCAGCACCAGGCTACCTGGGGCTCATATGGAGTGACTCAGGGAGCCTGGGAGCCACCTCATTGGTGGATGGTGCCACGCGACCGGCCCAGGGAGAGGAGCTGGAGCAAGTGTGGAGTGCAGGCATAATTTTGTCTCACTCCATGGCTAGCCGGCGTGACATGCAGAGTGGAGCAGAGGAGCTGCAGCAAAGACGCCGCTGAGGAACAGCACAGCCATCTTTAATTCTGAGTATTTGTGTGTGATAGTGTGTGCTAGCATCTGTGTGTGTGCAGGGACATAGTGAGTGTGAAGTTTAATATTTAACTGGTGCATTTGCTTGGACTGATATCAGGGTTTGGGCTCTCATAAGGAAGCAAAACTAGAGCACCTGTTGCAGCTAGTGAGATCGAGGGTCCTATCTCAAGGGATTAGATGGTTGGAGGACAGCTTGGGTAACCCACAGCTAACAGGGGCAGTGATACTTCCCAGGGGATACCCCTGGTCCAGCCAATGTTGGCTGCCAGCCAGGGTGATGCACCATGTGCCTTTGGAAGGGCCACCACACAGCACAACTCAGGTACTGATGGACTTCACCTTCTTCCACAACTCTGAGCCAGCAAATCATAGCTGATACGCCTCCTAGGTGCACCCCATACCCTCACAGCGAGTCCTGACCAGGCTCCTACAGCCATTGTTGCGGTATGCAAAAGGGTTTCACAGAGAGGTAAGAAATACTCTACTTCTTCTCTCTTGAAGGGTCTGCGTGCTGACAGTAAAAAACTTACTGCCAGGAGGTGCTCAGACAGAAGAGGAGAAGACCAGCACAGGGGCGGGCCTGCGGCCATGGATCAAGCAGGTGCTTCTACATGGACTAATGCCATGAGGCCCGCCAGGACAAGAAGATCCACTGCAAGGTACAGCCCTCTCCTTTTTAGTAGACCTAATACCATACCTAAAATAGTGACCCCTACCAACAAGGGTGGAATGATGGACAGTGTGGGCGACGTAGTAGAGTCAGTAAAGTGTGGCCCACACTGGTGAATTACAACGTGGGGGGACAGGTCCCGTAACATTTCCCCTACCAGACCCTGTGGTTTTCTCCTGGTAGTGACCTATCGTTGGACGAGTGTAGGCATAGGACCCCACAAATCAGAAGGAGATCAGTGAGTAATATTTCTTCTTGCCTTTCTAGGAGATCTAGGGAAAGATCTAGATCACACAGCCGCAGATCTTGCAGGTGCAGCTGCGCATGCTCTGGGTCGGAGCGGAAAACCATGGCGAGGAGCAGAAGGAACTGCAAGTCTGAGCTGGAGAGATAAGTAACTATGCCCACCACCCGTGACACAGGTAAATCGGCGACTGCAGGGTTGGGTAGTAGCCAGCATCTGACGGCATGGGGGGCTGACTTGAGGGATTGGGTGGCTAGGCTAGCAGTTAAGGCTTGGTCTAGGGAACTCCGTTTGATTACACCGGTGTCGTTACCGTGTAGTATGGTCCCAGGCAACGTTACAGGACTTACGCAGCACCCGCTCCCCCCTTTTCCTAGGGCCGAGACATCAGCTCCCGCCAGGATTCGAGTTTCCGGGGAATTCCTTAGGCCGACGGCGAAGTACCCATTGGACAACCTGGGGTCTCACCTCAGCCTGGAGGTTAAGGAGCCACCCGGATATGCTGAAGCGTGGTTATCGCAGTGGGAGTGATGGCAGGCGAGGTAAATGGAAAAGGCTACCTAGGTCATTCGACAATTGGTTGCAGGCATATTCTATCATGGCATGTATCATCGGGGGGAAATTCTCGGAGCATGCTATGACGCCAATGCAGGGGATACTGCCCTTTCGGAACGTGGTCAGCGGGAGCCGAACTCCTGCTGCTGTTGTACGCTCAGGCAGAAGGGTTTGCTACGCCTTCAATGAGGGCGCATGCAAATGGTTGCCCAACTGCTGATTCAGGCATGCCTGTTCCAACTGCGGGGGTGAACACCCGTTAGCAAGGTGCACCAGACAGAAGGAGAGTAGTAGAGGTAGTAGAGATCCCGCTAAAAAAGGGAAGTACGCCGGTCCTACTTCACGTACTGCTGCTGGGGCTAGAACACTACAATAGAATGAAGGGAAAGGTTGGCTTTAGGATTCCGTGTAAGACTGACCTTAACTGTGTTGAGCCCCAAAATCTGAAGTCGGCTATGGAATTTCCTGTAGTGTTTCGTGAGAAACCAAGGCAAGGAGGTACATCTGAGCAGGATGGCGGGCCACTTTTCCACACATCCCATTAAACACCTTAGGATATCTCCGTTGGGGGTGGTGGGTAAGAAGGAAGTGGGTAACTGATACATCACTTGTCGTACCAGGTGGGCGAATCCATCAACGATGGCAGTGACAAGAGTCTATCTTCAGTTTCTTATGCCTCTTTCGACTCGGTGACAGGGATTGTGCGGGCTATGGAGCGGGGTGCTCTAATGGTCAAGGTGGACATGAAGTCTGCCTTTTCGCCTGTTACTGACTGTGGAGATCCCAAAAAGCTACAGACAATCCCTGCCTTTGGCCACATGAACTTCCCACTAAATAGGCGATCTTCGTTGAAGGAGTGGGATCAGGAACATGTACATGTACCTTAGCTTAGGAAAATAATAAAGCCCTCCCGTTTAAATGAAACACACCATCCTCTATGCGTTCCAAGTAACAACAACCACTTTATTTTTTACAGCAAACTCTATCTCACATTTTTTCATGGTGGTGGGAGGACCTATCCCAAAAATCCCCTCCCTGATCAGGATCATCCAGTTAGGGATCGGCAGCTGGGGGAGGTTATGGGCAGACTTGGGTGATTAGAGCCAATTAGGAGCAGATGGATATGGGGCTTGGCTTGGGGGGTGGACCACTGGACCGCACCCACAGAGGATTAAAACAGCAAAACAGAACAAAGAGCCTGTAATTACCTTAACGTCCTTCAGTGACATCTTGTGGGCAAGAATTGGAATTACGTGTCCTTTTCTACAACTCTCCTTTAAAACATAACAGTATATTAGTTAAGGGCAAACTGATCTTCACAAACATTCCCCCCTTGAGACTCAGCGAATTTCCAGATTCACTGGCTGATCACAGGTCCTCTTGTCGCGACAGCCCATCAAAATTCTGGTCCCCGTCTGTGTTTAATTACAAAGTCCTGTGCCTGGAGTGCAAGACTCCACCGCAGCAGCCTCCCATTGTCTCCAGCTACTCTGTGAAGCCAGCACAGCGGGTTGTGGTCTGTGACCACCGTAAAAGGACGTCCATATAAATAGGGTTGAAACTAGAGATGTCGCAGACAGTTCGCCCGCAGACTATTCGCGGCGATTTTGGCTCTTTCGCGCTCGCATCGGAAGGCGGACACATGCGCTTTTCGGTCCGCCCCCTATTCTTTATCATTGAGGAAACTTTGACCCTGCACCTCACAGTCAGCAGACACATTCCAGCCAATCAGCAGCATACACTCTCTTCCAGAGCCTTCCATCTGAAGGACAGCATACATTTTAGAATCATTCTGAAGCTGCATTTGTTGTGAGAGGACAGATAGTGTAGCTGCTGGAGATTTAATAGGGAAATAGATAGCCAGGCTGTGTATTTATCTTCCACTACAGACCTGAAGGACTCATCTGATATCTGCTGCAAGGACAGCAACCCAAAAAGCCCTTTTTAGGGCTAGAACATCATTTATTTTATTTTATCATTTTTTTCTGTGTAATCTAATTGCATATGCCTGCCTGCCTGCCAGCGTGTGTGTGTGACAGGCTAACACCTAACAGCTTTTATTGTGCATATTTTCACTACTCATACCTGGTGGTGTACCATACATTGAAAACAACCATTTTTTTCCTGTAATCTAATTTCAGTTGCCTGCCTGTGAAGCGGGTGTAACCCTTACACTACCTGATCGATACAACATCATACCTGATGTTTTAAAGCATGTTATTCCAAGCAATTTAGGAATGTTAGATGATTTATGCCCTTTATGGCTTAAAACCAGACTCTGCATCAACTGTAATTTTCCGTGGGAGTTTTGCCATGGATCCCCCTCCGGCATGGCACAGTCCAGGTGTTAGTCCCCTTGAAACAACTTTCTCATCACTATTGTGGCCAGAAAGAGTCCCTGTGGGTTTTTAAATTTGCCTGCTCATTGAAGTCTATGGCGGTTCGCCCGTTCGCGAACATTTGATGAAATTTGCGTCCGCGGTTCGCGAACCGAAAATTTTATGTTCGCGACATCACTAGTTGGAACTTTTTGAGGGCCCACACCACCGCCAAGCACTCTTTCTCGATGGCTGCGTATGCTTCTTCCTGGTCGAACAATTTATGGCTCAGGTAAGCAACAGGATGCTCCTCCCCTTGCTGATTGACCTGGCTGAGGAGAGCCCCTAGTCCGTAGGTTGACGCGTCCGTGTGAACCAAAAAGGCTGGGGTGCAATCTGGTGTAGCGAGTACTGGTGCTTGCACCAAGGCATTGTGCAGCCAGCGAAAAGCAGTTTCACATGCCGGGTCCAGTTCACCATGCGTGGCATCCTTTTCTTGGTTAGGTCCGTCAGTGTCTTTGCGATCGTGCTGTAAGAAGGGATAAATTTACGGTAATACCCTGCCATGCCCAGGAAAGCCATTACCTGCTTCTTAGTTTGGGGAGTGGCCAGGTAAGCTATCCCTTGAAACTTAGCTGGCTCCGGTGGGATCTTGCCACTCCATACCCAGTGTCCCAGGTACTGCCCCTCAGCCCTAGCCCACTGACACTTGTTTGGCTGAATGGTAAGCCCGGCATCTCTAACACCTGCTTGATGTGGGCAAGATGTTCACCCAGGAAGAGCTAAAGATGGCTATGTCATCTAGGTACGCCTGGGCATAGGTATGAAACCCCTGTAATAGCTGGTCGACCAACCTCTGGAAGGTAGAATGGGCGTTTTTCATCCTGAAGAGCATCACCGTGAACTGGTAGTGCCTGAATGGGGTGATTAAGGCCGACTTTTCCCTAGCCGAGTCTGCAAGAGGGATCTGCCAATAGCCCGTTGATAGGTCAAGGGTATGTGAGTCCACACAGAACCCTTTGTTACCGTCTTTCTTAGGGACCAGCACTACAGGGGAGGCCCAGGGGCTGCTAGAGTATTTAATAACTTTCATCTGGAGCATCTCCTTTAACTCCTCACGAATGGTCTCCCAGACCACCTCAGGGACTCGATAGGGAGGCTGTCTTAGAGGGGGGCAGTCGGCCGGTAAGCAAGTCATGTTTGGCTAAATGGGTGCATCCCGGGGCTTTAGTAAATAATCTCGGGTAGCTGGTTATTAAACTTGTTAGCTGACCCTGCTGATCATCAGTTACATTTTGAAATGCCCCAACAACTTCAGTAACAGGAATCGGGGTGATATCCTCCATGAGGTTGGGCAGTAGCCCTTCCTCGGGATCACTACCAGTAGCAGCACAGGGAGCCATGACTATAGCTACCTGGTTCCGGTAAGCTTTTAACCTATTGATATGGATGGTTCTGTGGATGTGACGATCAGGGTCTACCTCTATTCTATAGGTGGCTTCCCCAATCTTCCTTACTACCTTACAGGGCCCTTCCCAGGAGGCTTGAAACTTGATCTGGGGATTGGGGGGTCGAGAAAAGGACGGGCTGCCCATCCACAAACTCCCTATAGTGAGTGCCTTGGTCATACCGCTGCTTCTGCTTCCCTTGGGCTACTCCTAAGTGATCCCGAACTATCCCAGCAGTGGTGGCTAGTCGCTGACGGAAAGCTAACACATAGGGGACTACTGGTACCTCACTGTGTTAATGCTCCCCTTCCCATGCCTCCCAGATGACTTCTAAGGGTCCTCTCACTTTTCTGCCATACAGGAGTTCAAAGGGTGAGAACCCCGTGGACTCTTGAGGGACCTCCGTATAAGCGAAGAGGAGATGGGGCAGCAATTTCTCCCACTCACGCTCCTGTTCTACAAAGGCTCTAAGCATTTGTTTGATAGATCCATTAAACAGTTCACATAGGCCATTGGTTTGGGGATGGTAAGGGCATGAACACAGATGCTTTATACCACAAACCTGCCACAGTTGCTGGGTTAGCTTGGCCATAAACGAAGTCCCTTGGTCAGATAATGCCTCCCTCGGGAACCCCACCCTCGAGAGGATTTCCACCAGGGCTTCTGCAACAGTTGTAGCAGTTATTTTACTCAAGGCTACAGCTTCAGGGTACTGGGTAGCATAATCCACTACAGTCCACTACAGACTTCGGTTGCTGAACCTCTGACACAAGTCACATACATCGCAATATTCCTTTACATCCGTGTTTACCCTAGGCCAGTAAAATATGTGAGTTAGAAGTTGTCAGGTCCTCTTACTCCCCATGGGCCAATCCTAGCAGAGCCATTCTGAACTTTCTGGGGATGATGAGTTGCTTTCTCACCTCCACTGGGCCTGCGGTACCCTCCCCTGTGGTAACTCGATAGAGCAACTCTTGATCCCAAATAAACTGTTCCCCTTCCTTCCCTAATTCACCCTTGTTAGCCGTCTGCCGAATCCCCTCTAAGGTGCTATCGTCCTGTAACTCCCTCTTAAACTTCTCTACGCTGGCCCAAGTAACCCCAGTTCCCCAAGCAGGTAATAGACTTACCCCAGTCGGATGAGTGGGTAAAAGATCCGCTGGCCATTGTTCTGGATCCTTTACATGCTGGGCGGTGGCTTGGGCATGGGTCACAATATTCACGTAGTGACACTCCATTAGCCCAGGTCATTGCCAAGTAACACATCCACGGGCAACCCCGACATCACTCTTACTTCCTGGAGACCCTGGCTGGTACCCAAATCAATCTGTACCCGGGCCACAGGGATGGAATGTCCGCTCACTCTGGATTTCCTGGGAAATGTCTTTTATCATTTGCTCAATTTGTTCATCTGATGGTCTAGTGGCAAAGAGGGCTATTTGCTCTTGGCACTTTCTGATAACCTCATCAGTCACTACCGGTTGCCCAGGGGTGAGTTGTTCAGAATGGCTGGTATCACCTGCAGAACAGTCTAGGTCCCCTGGTCAGCCTAACTGCTGGCCAGCTTACTCTACCCTTCTCAGCTCCTGGATCGTGGCAGCACGGGTTGCAAGGTATTTTGCCATCCTTACTACAGGTTCTTGCACCGAGCTCGCACCACTGCCACCAGTTTGTGAAGATCCCAAAAAGCTACAGACAATCCCTGTCTAAATAGGCAATCTTCGTTGAAGGAATGGGCCCTCCCGTTAAATGAAACACACCATCCTCTATGCATTCCAAGTAACAACAACCACTTTATTTTTTACAGCAAACTCTATCTCACATTTTTTCATGTCAATGGGAGGACCTATCCTAAAAATCCCCTCCCTGATCAGGATCATCCAGTTAGGGATCGGCAGCTGGGGGAGGTTATGGGCAGACTTGGGTGATTAGAGCCAATTAGGAGCAGATGGATATGGGGCTTGGCTTGGGGGGTGGACCACTGGGCCGCACCCGCAGAGGATTAGAGCAGCAAAACAGAACAAAGACCTATCCCAAAAATCCCCTCCCTGATCAGGATCATGCAGTAAGGGATCGGTAGCTGAGGGAGGTTATGGGCAGACTTGGGTGATTAGAGCCAATCAGGAGCAGATGGATATGGGGGCTTGGCTTGGAAGGGTGGACGACTGGGCCGCACCCGCAGAGGATCAGAGCGGCAAAACAGAGAGCCTATAAAACAAAGAGCCTGTAATTACTGCAACGTCTTGTAGTGACATTGTTACATAGTTACATAGTTACTTAGGCCCTCATTCTATTATCGGCCGTAGGAGATGCGGGGCCGCAAGGACCGGCCGCAAGCTATTTGCCTATTCTATTCCCTTCCGGCCAGGGACTCCGGCAGGCTTGCGGCCGGCGCCTTGTTATCCCTTGCGGCCGCACATGCCGGAGGAAAGCCTTTGATCTTAAACAGCCGCAAGAGTTTCGGCCGCAAGCAAATCCCGGTTGCTATTCAATTGCTCCGGGAACCCTCTCTGCAAGGCTAAAACCGAGCCGCAGCTTACTTGCAGCAAAAAGGTCCCGCAGGCACACAATTAAGCACATAATAAAGCCATAATAAAGCCATCCTGCACTCTGAGGAGACTATAAAGTGATTGTAGGTGTTAGCATTCATAGCACAACATTCCCCTACACTCAAATCCGTAAATAATTTTTATTTTATTTTATGTCAAATATCCGTGGAAAAAGTCCCGAGGGCTTGGAGCACCTCAGACCCGCCCACGCTGCGGACGGAAAATAAACAGTTAATGAAATCTCGGATTTGGGCTGATGTTCAAGCTTGATAGGGGGTTGCTATTAATCCTCATGTCCCCCATTATGATCCCTAGCATTTACAGAGCTTTACATTGCCGTCTTGAATTTATATTTGCTTTTAAAGATTTCTGAGCTCACGGCCGGTTGCAAGATATACGGCCGGCAGTAAGGGGATACCCTTGCGGCGCCGTCTATTTGAATTGCAAGGTAACGGGAGCCCCGCAAGGAATCGCAGCTTTGCGGCCGATTTACGTCCGATAATAGAATGAGGGCCATAGTATTTAAGGTTGAAAAAAGACTTTCAGTCCATCAAGTCCAACCTTTTAAGATCTCCTCTGATCTGCAATATGCGGATTAACTATTAATTAATTAGTTGTATAAAAAAAAAAAATCCTCCTGATCCCAGACACCGGCGACCTGACTTCTCCCTGGATCAATACTACCTCTAATTATCCATGATAACCCTGAATTCCCTTTTTAATTAGAAATAAATCCAGTCCCCTTTTAAAGTTATCTATCGAATCCGCTGTCACCACCTCCTCTGGTAGAAAATTCCACAGATTAACCACCCTTCCTGTGAAGAACCCTTTTCTTTCTTTAAGGTGGAATCTTTTTACTTCTAACCTCAAGGGATGTCCTCTTGTTAGTTGAAAACCCTTTTGGCACAAAAGCTCCCTTGACAAATCTTTAAACTGACCCTGGACGTATTTATATAAGGTAATCATATCTCCTCTTAGACGCCATTCTTCTAGAGAAAATACGTTTAATTTTGTTAGTCTTTCTTCATAACTTAGACCCTCCATTCCCCTTATTAGTTTTGTTGCCCTCCTCTGTACCTTTTCCAGCCCTAAAATGTCCTTTTTATGAAGTGGTGCCCAAAATTGAACTCCATATTCCAAATGAGGGCGTACTAGAGATTTGTATAGTGGCAGAATTATATTTGCTTCGCTGGCTTCTATACCCTTCTTAATACATGCTAATATTTTATTTGCCTTTGCAGCTGCTGCTTGGCTTTGAGCACTGTTACCTAGGTGGTTGTCCACAAGCACTCCCAAATCCCTTTCAATATCTGATACACCTAGATTTGCTTCATTAAGATTATAAATTACATGGCTATTTTTCCTTTCCAGATGCATAACTTTACATTTATTCGTATTAAATCTCATCTGCCATTTAGATGCCCATTCCTCAGTTTTATGTAAATCCCTTTGAAGGGAAAGCACATCACTATCTGATTTAATTACCTTGCACAACTTCGTGTCATCAGCGAAAATGGAGACACCACACTCCAATCCTACCTCTAAGTCATTAATAAATATGTTAAAAAGGAGAAAACCTAATACTAAACCCTGAGGAACCCCACATTTAATTTTACCCACATCTGTGGGAGCTTGGAGCAGAGGGATAGCCTCACTGGTTAGGAAGTCGTTGTCACCGTCCACCTGGAGCAGTTACAAGAAAGTGTGTGAAAAATGGCAGGACTTGGTTAGTCTGGCGTGCGGAGCCGCCATGGAAGAAAGGATGGTGGGTATACTGCTGTGGTACCTGCTCAGATGTACCAGAGAGTCGGCGGCCCTAACTTTCATGTTTAAGCTAGCTGGGCAAAGGGACCTGACAAAGAATTTTCTGGTAAGGAGCGCTGTGCGAGGTATGTTCCGGGTGGAACACTGTCACTACAGGAGGCGCCCCATTACTTTTTCGTGTGTTGGTACAGTAATGCTCAGTACTGCAGGGAGTGTGCATTACGGCCTACAAATTTGTGCTTTTCAAAACGGCTCTCTCATTAGACTTTTTTGGAGCATTCTGGATTGGTGAGCTGGTGGCAGAACAGAAGCATGGTTACGGTGGTATACAAATGGTGGATGTTTGTCTTCAAGGTTACAGGGTGCAAAAGTGGTTACAAAGGTCAAAGATGGATCAGGCCGGCAGAGGAAGGGAGGTCAGCCTGTGGAGAGTGGGGACAGACCGTTGCCCTATTTAGTTTGTACGGCATTATCTGCAGGTACGGCCGGACATGCCGGGTCCCTTGCTGGTGAATGAGGACGGCACAGCACTCTCTCTTTTTCAATTCTCCCGAGTACGAAAACTTGGCGTACAGCGTTTGGGCCTGAATCAATCATATTATGGAACTCATTTGTTTAGGATTGGGGTGGCTACGGAGGCAAGTAAGAGAATTGGGAGATGGGAATCTAGGCAATAACTGACTTATGAGCGACCAGCAGCTACTTGACTTAGACGCGATGGACAGTTGCAAACGCTGTCATTGTTATTGATAGGTTCCAGGAAACAGCTATGGATCGTCGGGCACTGGTACGTGTATTGATTCCTTATTATGTTTCTACGGTCCCTCGCAGCCCTATGTCTACGTTGCTACTCAATTGGACGGCGCTGCAATCTCTCTCTCCCCCCTCTCTCTCTCTCTCTCTCCCCCTCTCTCACCCCCCCCTCTCTCTCTCTTCCCCTATCTCTCTCTCTCCCCCTCTCTCTCCCCCCCTCTCTCTCTCTATCCCCCTCAATCTCTCTATGCCCCCTCTCTCTCCCCCCCCTCAATCTCTCTATACCTCCTCAATCTCCCCCTATCCCCCTCTCTCTCTATCCCTCTCTCTCTACCCCCTCAATCTCTCTATCCCTCTGTCTCTCTATCCCCCTCTAGCTCTCTATCCCCCTCTCTCTCTCTATCCTCCTCTCCCTATCCCCCTCTCTCTATCCCCCTCTCTCTCTACCCCCTCTCTCTCTCTCCCTCCCTCTCTCTCCCCTCCCCTCTTTCTCTTTCTACCCCCTCTCTCTCTCTTTCTACCCCCTCTCTCTCTCTCCCTCTCTCCCCCTCTCTCTCTCCCCCATCTCTTTCTTTCTCTCTCTCTCACTCTCTCTCTACCTCTCTACCCCTCTCTCTCCTGCCTCCTCTCTCCCTCTTTCTCTGCCCCTCTCTCTCTCTACCCCC